>RJWM01040685.1:0-15329 GCA_004363535.1 Dasyprocta punctata
AGGGCAGTGCTGTTTCCAAGGGTAAAGCGTGGCTGGAAGAAGGGAGTGATTTGGACCCATGATATGCTGGGAGGCGGAACCATGCATTCTTTGTCTCCTGTGGGAACATCAGTGCACACTGTCCCTATGATAAGATAGGAGCCAGGGGTGGGGGCCAAAGTAACAGACATATGTGGTGCAGAAAGAAACACCAATGGTTGTTTTTCTACAAGTTTCTGAAGGAGTTCATCTTGGAGCAGAGTAGGTGACTCATGGGAAGAACAGAGACTGATATGGCCTATCCCTGCTTCTTTGGCACTGGATCACTCTACCACAGAGTCAATTCTTGAATATTTGTGCAGAGGCCTCAGCTGCTTCATGCCGGATGTGGTTGGTAATGGGCCTCAACTGATTTCCTTTGAGCAGTCAGTGTGACCAGATTGGAAGTGAAAACTTTGAGCAGTGCATGGTAGAGGGTATACGGGTAAGAGTTGAGCAGGATAGATTGGCGCCCATGTTGGATCGGCAACACTAATTTGATGACCTCCAACTTGGCAGACACAAAACACACAAACATGTTAAGGATGGGTGGGCCTGGTGAAGCTGAGATACTATTGACAAGCCTGTTAGATTATGTTTCAGTGACTCTGGACAGCCATGATTTTGGCAGAGTTCTTTCTGATCATTGTTATGAGAAGCTAACGCTCAAGAACACTTCCTTGCCACCTCTTGGCTGTACTCCTGCTTTGGTAGGTTTGATACACATGACTGCATCTTGATTTCCACAGCTATAATGTTTTTAAGTCCCCCTTTCCCCTTATGAGAGTCTGTTTTCAACTTAGGAAACAGTGTTACTGCTTTTTACCCTATGTGCAAGTGTATGTGATTTATACAATAACAAGATGTCTATTTATCTGAAAGTAATAGATGTAGATCAGATATTAAATGACAGGACTAAATTATATAGGTTGCAAAGAACAGAAAAGTCCAGAGATTAGGCTCATTTTATACATTTCAGTTCCAGATGCAATGTATGCTATATCAAAAAGAGCACCCACTGGCTCCCCTGTCTGCATCAAACCTGTGTCTGTTTTATTTTTTAAGAGGAAAATAATCAAAGCAATGATGTAGAATTTAAATACAAGATCATAGGAGATTAACAGTGATTAATGTATTGTGTATTATTGTCTTCAATGTAGTTTCTCAGATTAGAAGCTATAGGCATGAAAAATTAATCAAACAATAGTAGCACAAACCATTGTGTTCTATGAACAAATAGAATTAGTAGTATAATTACCTTAGCTATCATATATATATATATATATATATATATATATATTCTTTTCCCTTTCTTCTTTTCTCCTTTCCCCCATCCTAGTTGTTCTTTCCTTTTCAGTAGTTTCTTCCACCTTTACAATATCTATTGCATATTTTGCATCTTGTTTGCTCTTTCAGTTTCTTACTCTAGGGAGACAATATGACGTTTACACAAGCAAGCTTGATTTAATTCACTTATGAGTATGGTCTCAAGTTGATATCCATTTATCTATTTAAGCTTCATCTATTTAAGCTTTATCTATTTAAGTTTCTTTATAGCTGAGTAGCACTCCATTATATAAAAATACCACATCTTTTTTATCCATTCCTCGGTTGATGGGCATTTGAGTTGTTTCCAAGAGTTAGCTATTATAAATTGTGTTGCTATAGATGTAGGTGCACATATATTGCTGTGCTATGTTATTTTTAATTCTTCTGGTAAAATAGCCAGAAGGGGAATAACTGGGTTGAATGAGACCTCTAATGCTAGTTCTTGGAGGAATCTTCACACTGATTTCCATAGTGGTTGCACCAGTCTACACTCCTACCAATAGTGGAGAAGGGTTCCTTTTTCTCCACAGCCCCTCCAGCATTTGTTATTGGATGATTTCTCTCTCTCTGTCTTTTGTGTGTGTGTGTGTGTGTGTGTGTGTGTGTGTGTGTGTGATACTGGGGATTGAACTCATGACCTTGCACTTGGCAGGCAGGCACTTACACTGCTGAGCTAAATCCCCAGCCGTAATGGTTGATTTTTTGACCACAGCCATTCTTTCTGGGTGGGATGGAATCTCAGTGTTGTTTTGATTTGCGTTAGTTAATGACCAATGATACTGAACATTTTTTACATATATTTATTTACCATTTGTACTTCTTCATCTGAGAAATGCATAATCATCTCAGATGCCCATTTTTTAATTGAAACCCATGTCTCTTTAGTTTTGACTTTGTATATCTACACATGATTCTCATCATATGCATATACATTTCTAATTCCAGATTTTTAGAGTGTTAAATACACTATAACAACATATGTGAACAGTTGTTTATTTAAGCAGTGTGAAACTTCACCTATATTGGATATCCTGTGACAAGACCAGGAAGGACTTCACCTGAAGGACCTCAGAATCTTTGACCTGATAGCTGCAAAGGGGGTCCAAATATAATGTTCTGTGTCTCCAGGACTACAACAGGAGCCAACACATAGTAGCTGTTTTATAACTCTTTGTTAGATGGGGCCGGCTGTGTTGCTCAGTGGTAGAGTGCTTGCCAGCATGCACGAGGTCTCAGGTTTCATCTCTAGCATGTCAAGAAAAAAGGAAGAGACAAAGAAAGGAAGAAAGGAAGAAGAAGAAGAAGAAAAAGATGAAAAAGGAAAAAAACCTGTTAGATGAATGAAACAGTATCCACTTCTCTGGAGTTGTAAAGAAGAACTTTTTAGAGTTCTACTTGCTATCTATGTGTTTTTGAAATTGCCTTATTAATTTTATAATGTGAAGACTATAAATGTTTTGATAAGTCAGAATTAAGCAGTATTTTGCTAGAGGCAGTTGACTGTCCTTTTCTCTAAGTCAACAGTGACGGAATTAAAAGCACAGAATGGGACACGACACAAACTTTTTGAAGCCGATTAGAACACTGTGCCAAACAGGATTCACGTCCGGCACCTGTGTGGGTCAGAGGTGCCGAGTCCTGAGCGCCAGCTGTCAGATGTCCACCACGTGCTCTGGTGAGAGGTGGTCTCCCAGGCTTTTTTGTGTTGAAGACCTTGGGGTCTTGAGGAGGACCGATGAAGTGCAGAAAGTGCCTCAAGACGAGTGTTTTCCCTTCTGTTTCTCTGTGTGGTGCTGGGCGTGGAACTCAGGGCTTCTCATGCTCTAGGCGGGTATTTGCCCACTGAGGGAGACTCTCAGCAACCAGTCTGAGGCTTCTGGTGTTTTGCTCTTCATTGATTCTTGGTTGCAGTGTTTCTAAAGGTAACTTCAGAGGTCAAGTGTCCTTGTCACATGCATCAGGGCAGCGACATTCTCATCTCTGGTCAGCAGTTCTCACTTGGTCCCTTGATTAACGCTGTGTTTGCAGGGCTTCACCACTGCTTTCCCTTTCCCCGCTCCTTTCTGTGCAGGTGTGTAGGCCACACTCAAGGAGGGAGGGGAGGCAACTTGTCCACGGGGAGGGGCAGTTTCTGCATACCGTGCACCACTGGGAATTCTACTGTGAGGAATATTTGTCTTTCCTTCTCTCATGTTTTTATTCAAGTATTTATATCAGAGTAGGCTCATATTTTCTATTTGGGGCATAATCCAATGCAATAGTATCTAATTTGTTGCTCATATTGTTCCAGATTTGACTATCAGGAGCTGTTACGGACTTCCTTCTATTCCAGTTCTCAGGGACTTCTTATCTGACCTGTGCTACCAAACTGCTTTCCTAGGGAAGCATGCTGAGTTGGACTCTTGAGAGTCTATGCCGATTGCCTAACACCACTGTCAGCTAGCACTTAGGTCTCTAGAACTCCAGCCCATGGTAACTTGAAGAGCTGGGACAACTTAGGCTCTGTGATACAGGAGATGGTTCTCTAGCTGCTATAGTTTGCTGATATTACTGGATGGAGTACCTTGTTCAAACTGCTCTTGGGGCCATGTCTGCTGATGAGGATGGGTGGGACACATAGGAGATGGGACAACGCTGGAGCCACAGAAGCCAAGCAGTGAGATGATTGAGTTAACAGATAAAATGAAAGCATTAGCAGCCTCTGAGGAAATGCCTATAGCCACGTGTTCTGGGACTTCCCTCTTAAGGAATGATTCGGACCCCAAAGATGGTGCTCACCTGTGCTCAGTGAAGAAATCCAGAGACTTTGGAGGCTAAGAGATTTCCCATTTTTCATAAGTATATGACTCTGACACATGAGAAATACATTCATTGTGGGGAATTGTTACACATACATGTTGCATTTTTTTGTTGTTGTTGTTGTTCTGCTTCTTCCCAGTCCCTCCATCTCATTTCCCGATAATCCCAGAATTATCTCCCTTCTCTTTATAGTCCATCTCTCTGTCTATTTTCTGTCATCTGGCCTTCATTTTCCTTTTTAAATCAACTTTACTTTGGGTTTCTCATATAAGAGAAACCATAAGATATTTAACCTTCCATATCTTACTTATTTTCATTTACTACCATGATCTCAATGTGTATCCATTTTTCTACAAATGACTCATATATATTCTTGTTTGTGGCCAAGTACAACTCCATTATGTGCTTGTCCCACATTTCTTTATGTATTCATCTGCTGTTGGACATATAAGCCACATACAAGTTTTATCCATTTTTGCATTATGTGCAATAGCTAAGATGCTTAATCAACCCCATTCAGGCCCAGACCCACACACTTTTCTCCAGGTCCTAAACATAGATAGGCATATGTCAGTTTTCTGCATGATTTTTCTTTCTGTTTACAGTGACACAGAAATGACCTTGATTTCTCTTTTTTACTTCAGAGAGTATCGCATATGGAGCTAGGAGAGTTGAGTGGGAGGATATGACCAGGAACCAGAGGAGACAGGGCTTGAACAATAGAAATTTTGGCTCAGAATGAAGCCAGCTTGAAAAGGTCAGCTTGAATTGCTATTTGGCAAAGATATGGTCACTTAACTGCCAAAGAAGCAGGGTAAACATCTCTATGAATCTTGCTTCTTAGAGGGGAGGTGCTCCCCATGCTCACTGCCCCCTCAGGCTGCAGAGATCATGTGTCCTCATCCACAGGCATTTGGAGTTCCTGGGATGGGCGAGAGCTCAGTTCCAGCAATCAGTGGTTTATAAAGCAGCAGGCTCCTCACCTTGAGCAGAGCATTTCAAGAGTCTACACCATGAAGGGGACACTCCTTGTGCTGGTTTTGCTGGTGACCACAGAACTGGGCTCCCAGATGGGTGAGAATGGAAAGAGAAACAGACGGTTTTCCTGATCCTTGCCCCACTTCGTCTCACTCCACTCTCCCTTGGTGATCTCCAAACAGCTGACAGGGACTGATTCAAGGAGCATCTGGGAGATCATTACTGAGGAGCCCTGCAGAAAACCCCTGGAGCTCTCAGCCTTTGAACCAAAGGACAGATTTGGTGCTGCAGGAGCCACTAGTTGTGCATAGAGTGGGGAAGTGAGTTGGAGTGGTGGCGCTCATGCAAAGGCTAGAACCATGCAGGCTACTGTGCTTGGGGTGGTGGTCAGGGCCAGAGGGTCCCATGTGCTGGCTCTTGAACTGCTCACTTGTGGGAGTGCCTCTTGGGAATGTGCTCTCTGTCTCTGGGGTAAGCAGTCCTGAGGGCGGGCAGCACTGTGTAGAAAGCCAATGAGCAAACAGTAGATAAAAGTGGAGGAGACACATGGTTCTCAACTCCTCCCATCCTGGGGACTCCTTTAATGAGATCTTTTCTTGCCTATGTTTTCAGTGGACGGATGTGCTAATTTTTACGATATCTTTGGGAAAACGGTCTTTGGAACCCAGAAAGAATTGTTTGATGCTCTCAAACTTGCAAATTCTACTGAACCAGAAAAGGCAGCCTTTGGAAAAATACAAGATTGTTTCAGTGAAGCAGGACTCAAAGCCAAGACACTGGATACTATTGCTTTGGTAACTTTCTCTCTAATTCCTTTGCTCCTTCTCCTATGCAGCATATAGTAGTATTTCAATGTCTAAAAGGACCACAAAATCATGCCAAGTATGACAGCTGACATCTACAATTAAATCCATAGAGCTTTGCTCCACTTTATGGCAAGAACATGTGCACATCCAACCTGTTATGCTGCCACACCTGTTCCTATAACAACAATTAGCACACACCTAGGAGAGAGGAAAGACACATAGGTATGCAGGAGAATATTCTCAGAGAAACAGACAGTGATTCCACTCTTGTGATCCCCTCTCCCGGTTAGAAGATGAAGCGGAGCAGGAGCAGAGTGTTAACCTCCTGCAATAAGGAGTGTTTAGTCCCATCCCTGCACCTGTAGGGGCCCACGAGCTGTGTGTTAGAGGCTGGAAGGATTCTGCCTCATGTGCAGCTTCACTTCCTCAGTGCCCAGCTTGCTGGCTACTCCACCTGCTGTTGATACAGCCCTCCATCCACCTGCATTGTGTCTGTGCTCACAGCCAGCATTTTGACTCCCTGGTTTGTACCCCTGAGGCCTCTGAGGCAGCCTCTGGCTATATGAAGCTGCTTACCAAACCTGCTCTGTGAATCTCTTTTTTTTTTCTGTGAATCTCTTGACTTTTTAAAAAGTATTCTGTTTCCTCTATTATGTAGATTTTCAATGGTGTGTGCCTTGTCCTATTTCCCAAAGTACTTTTATTGTCAAATTGGCAAAACATGTGCCTCCAACCAAGGAATGGGGTTTCTTCTACTAAGATAAGCTCACAGAAACCATGAGACTGCTTATTACCTGAACACTTACATCTCATATGTACAGGACACTTGGCAGATGGCTTCAGGGAGAGAAGACCGCACAAAAACTCACATTCAGACACCTTGCCGCTCTCACAAACTTGCACCCTATTATGCCTCCAGAACCTTCTTATCTTCCCTGTCTGGCTGGTTTAATTGTTCAGGCTCCCTTTTCATAGTCATATATGTGTGGTCAGGAGACCATCTTCCTCCTGGCATGACTAGCCTTCCTCCTGAGGACCTGTGGGCCGGAGCTTATTTAGGAAGTAGGTGAACCACAGAGAGCTTTCCATCTTTGCAGATGAGCAGTGGGGTGATTCCGGGAGAACTGGGAGAAGAGCTAAATGTGCAGAATTTACCTGCAGTCAACAGTGTTTGTCCTTGTCTCACTTTCTTCCAGCTCAAAATCACCTTCAGCCAAGACTGCTTATCAGAAAATCCAATGGCAGTGCTTCAGGATTTTGTAAAAATTCCTAAATATCTTCTTGCATTGTACACCCAAGCACAGAGTTAAATCTTTACCACGGGTGCCTGTTCCTACCACAATCTTTCTGCTCTGTTCTTCTCACCTGAAGCTGGAATCCAGACATCTGGCCTCACCTGTTCAGTCTCTATTAGGCTGATTCAAATAAAACACCTGCATCTCAGCTATGTGTGTCCCCTATCTGTGTGTTGTGTGGGAACTGTGTGTGGCCAGGTCAGATATCCGGGAAGTTGGGGAGAAGTGACGTGTGATGGCACTCCCAGCACTGGGACTACAGGGAGCTGGAGCAAGGACAATCCTAGGACCTGCTTGTCACTCACTGTACGATCATGGGGAAGTGGTTTTACCTTTCTGAGACTGTAAAATGAGGACTATATGTGGATTTCATAGCATGCATGTAAGTTCACATTTCACTAGCCCAAACAAATCGAAATGGAGTCCACAGCTACTGACAGCATTTGTTTTGCTCTGGCTCAGATCACATTTTGTGCCTCTTGCCCATTTAAATATCAATCCAGTAATTGCTGAGTGATTCAAGAGATGACTTGGGTGCATTTATCACAAATCCTGTTGGTTTCCCGGTGGCATTTGCCAGTCTCCACATCTCAGGTTGATGTTTCCCTAGGAGCCTGATATATGTTTTTCTTTTTTTTTCCTTCATGTTTTTGAGAGAGGGTCTCACTATACAGTTTGGGCTGGGCTTGTTGTCACTTTGTAGCCCAGGCTGATAGGAATTGTCTTGCCCCAGCCTTGCTAGTGCTGGGATTATAGGCATGCATCATCTTACCCAGTGGAGTCTGACATTTCTGCATGGATACTCCTGCTATTTCTGAACCTGTGACCTGGACACCACCTGTCATGGCTCAGGAATTGGGGAGAAAGTGAATGGCTGGCAGATCTCACCCTGAGGGAAAGCTGGTATCACGGAAAGAGCTCAGGCCCTTGGATCTTATTTGCAGAGATTGTGCCACTTGGAACAAGTGTCATGAGCCCTTAGAGTCTACTTCTAAAAACATATCAATTCGCTGATTTCACTTACCAGGAGACTATATATGACATTACTAGTCAGAGTAGGTTTAACTTCTAACCCTTCAGAGCCTAGAACGGTCCTGGTCTGCTCTGAATTTGGCCTGTAAGAAATGTGGCATAACTTCTAATATTGGTCTGCCTTCCTGTGGCAGAATAAGCATCACTATAAGGTGAATATCAGTAGAAGATGACATTCCGGGATCTGAGCTTGAGCCCCAGGGTCTCCCACAGACCAGGCAAATCCTGTATGACTAAACTATCTCCCCATATCACTTTATTTTTAAAATTATTTTTGTTTTTGTGGAGTAGGGATTGAATGCAGGGTCTTACCCTTGCTAGGCAAGGGTTCTGCTACTGAGCTATGCCTAAGCCCTGCACATAGCCATTTTAATTCACTTCTTTGCTCATTCTTTACCTTGACTTCATATGTCACAAGTGCTGTGCACTCTGCTAGACTCAAATAAGGTCATGCTGATAGGACTAAAATTTTATTACGAAGCAACAAAGTACAATTGCATTTGATAAAAGTTCAAATGATGCCATTGAGTGGGGGCAAATTGGCATTCACTAAAGGTCAACTATTCTGCATGCATCTAAATTAATATTTGTTCTGATTAAGATTGAACTAAAGTTTTTCCAAAGTATAAATATGTGAAATAAACCAAGAAAATTTAGGAAAGGAAGAAATATGAGCAGAATCTTTTTACTGGGCATTGCAATGTAGGTTTAAGACTCCAATTTTAATATATTCCAGTTTTAATAGAATGATAGATTATTACTGAGACAAAAGAGAAGGCACACAAATAGATGCAAAAATAGTTGAGACAAGATTGTCTGCTGGCCCAGCCCAGTGCAAGTCCCTGGTGCTATACTTCAGGGGTGTGCCTAGGCCAGTTGCATTGGTCTCAGAGGAGCTGAGTCCTGCCCAGCACAGTGCAAGGCCCCAGTGCAACATGTTGGGGATGCGTCCCAAGAAGCTGTGCGGGACCCAAAGTAGCTGAGTTCCACCTTGCCCAGTGCAAGGCCATGGCGCCATACTTCAGGGGTGTGCCCTGGGTGGCCGTGTGGGGATCTAAGCTCTGCCCAGTCCACTGTATTCCACTGGGGGATCATCCAGCCAGCTGCACCATTCTTGGAGGCACTGAGTCCTGCCTAGCCCAGGTCAGAGTCCCAGAGCTGTCCATTGGGGACTGTCACAGTTAGTCACAGTCATGTGGCTCCCTGAGCTCCACTCATTCCAGCCCATAGCCCTGTAACCATCCATTGTGGGTGTGCTCCAGCTAGTCATGAGGTTCCCTCAGGTTCTGAACTCCCTGCAGCCCAGTACAATACACCAGTGCCATGCTTTGGGTGTGTGCTTCAGCTGGCTGTGTAGATCCTGGAGGAACAGAGTCTCAACCAGCCCAACACAACACCCTGCTACCTTTCACTGGGAAAACAGCTGGTGAACCTCTTGGGACTTGGAGAAGCTAAGCCCTGCCCAGCATAGCACCCAGGTGCCATTCATGGAGTGTCCCAGAGAGAAGTACTGTTGGAAAGAGACCCTCTACCATCTGGGAGGATCCCCTGTGAGCTAAGGGGCAAAAGAAACTCCACCTGCCATTTTGCTGTCACCCTGGAAACCTCAGCTCCGAGGAACCCAGGTGCCTGACTCACCCCTTTACACCATAGAACAGTCAGTCAATGTGGGAAGAGCTCATGTGGAGGAACCTAGGAAAATGACAAAATGGAAGAGCAAAATGCAATCTTAGACCTCCAGTCCACCAAGAACAAACCCAGGAGACACTGACATGGATGGTACTAGAAATTGCACAACTGAAATTTCTGAAATGATAGCAACTGAAGTTAAAAAAATAGGCTATGAGGCTATAGAGGAAATTAGAGAGAAATAATCTCTCAAGTAAGAAAAAAAAGAAATGACTAACATAATGAAAAAATGTTGAGCATATCTAAAGGGGATGTAGATAAAAAATAGAGGAAAATAAGAAAATGATGGAAACCTTGAATGAACAATTTAGGAAAGAATCAGAACAAATGAAACTGATTTAAAGAGATATGAAAAGTTCCATTGAAAGCTGGAAAAACCACTTGAACAAAGCTGAAGATAGACTCTGAGACCTTGAAGACAGGATGGAAGCTAATAATCACAAAAGAAAAGAGCTTTTAAAAACAACAGGGAACCAAGAAACAATTCAACAGCTGCAAGATGATGCAAAGAAAAACAATGTAATATTAATAGGTGTCAGTGAAAAAAGCAGGAGTCAACACAAATGACGTAAAATGACTATGTGCACAAGTAATAGTAGAAAATTTTCCAACCATGGGAAAAGAATCTGACATGCAGATAAGTGAGACATATAGAACTCCAGTTAGCCATAACCAAAATAAATCTTCACCCAGACATATAATAATTAAGATCCCAGAAATTCATCACAAGAATGAAATACTAAAAGCTGTCAGAGAAAAGAAACAGATCATATATCAAGGAAAGCCCATTGGAATCATGACAGACTGCTCAATACTGACCATCAAGTCAAGAAGAGCTTGGAGTAAAGTATTTCAAGTGCTGAAAGAAAATACTCCCAACCCAGATTGATGTACCCTGGAAAACTATCTTTCAAAATTGATAGAGAAATAAGATTCTTCCATGACAGAGAACAATTGAAGAAATTCTTGACCACCAAATCAACACTACAATGAGTACTGAAAGATACTCTACAAAGAGATAAAGATGACCACAATTCCAAGAACAACAGCAGAAAGAAACCACCAAGCAGGGAAAGCACTTAAACAGAGAGAAAAAGGAGAGAACCAACAACAGGAAGATAACATGACAAAGATAAACCAACACATATCAGTTATAACCATCATTGTAAATGGTCTTAATTCACCAGTCAAGAGACACAGACTGGCAGAAAGGATCAAGAAGCAAGATCTAACAATATGCTGCATACAAGAAACACATTTATCTGAAAAGGAAACTCATAGACCCAAAGTCAAAGTATGGGAAACAATACTCCATGTGACAAGTGCCCAAAAAAAAGCAGGGGTAACTATTCTACTTGCAGATAATGTGAATTTCAACCCAAAAATGATCAAAAGAGATAAGGAAGGTGACTACAGACTTGTCAGGGGAAACTCCAAGAGGAAGAGATAACAATCATAAATATCTATGCACCAAATACAGGATCACCCAAATATAACAGAAAAATATTAATAGGCAATTATAATGGGAGACTTCAACACTCCATTGTCAAAAAGAGATAGATCAACTAGACAAAAAATCAACAAAGAAATAACACACATGAATCAAACTTCTGAACAAATGGGCTTAGTAGATGTGTTACACCCAACAACATCAGAATACACATTCTTCTCAACTGCACATAAGTTGTTCTCTAAAATAGACCATATACTAGCCCACAAAACATGCTCAAGTAAATGCAAAGAAACTGAGATCAACCTATACATATTATCTGACCATAGTACCCTAAAATTTGAAATTAATGACAAAAGAAGCCACAAACACTCAATAAACACATGGAAATTAAATAAAACTCTCCTAAATAACCAACGGGTCACAGAAGAAGTTAAAGAAGAAATTATACAAAATCTGCAATCAAACAAAAATGCAAATACAACTTACTGGAACCTGTGGAACACAATGAAAGCAGTCCTTAGAGGAAAATTTATAGCACTAAATTCTCACATCAGGAAAATGGAACAAACACAAATAAACAATCTAATAGTGTATGTCAAACTTCTAGGTAAAGAAGAGATAGTCAAGCCTAAAGCCCAAAGAATGGAGGAAATTATAAAGATTAGAGCAGAAATTAATGTGATTGAGTCTAAGAAAACAATACAAAGAATAAATGAATTGAAGGGTTGATTCTTTCAAAGAATAAATAAAATTGATGAACCCCAGCCAATCTTACCAGAAAGAGAAAAGAAAAAACTCAAATCCACACAACAAGAAGTGAAAAGGGTGAAATCACCACAGATTCTGTGGAAATTCAGAAGATCATCAATACCTATTTTCAAAATCTATACTCTCATAGGATGGAAAACACAGAAGAAATGGACAGATTCTTGGAAATTTATGAATTACCAAAACTGGATCAAGAAGATATAAAAATTCTGAATAATCCAATATCAGTTGATGAAATAAAAAATGTAATTAAAAACTTACCAACAAAAAAACCTAGGTCCTGATGAATTCACAGCTGAATTCTACAAGAAATTTAGAGAAGACTTAACACCAGTACTCCTCAAACTCTTTAATGAAATTGAGAATGAAGCAATTCTGCCTAATTCATTCCTGGAAGCAAGTATTACCCTACCAAAACTAGAGAAAGACCCAACCAGAAAAGACAACTCTAGTCCAGCCTCCCTAATGAACATAGGTGCAAAAATCCTCAATAAGATACTGGCAAACAGAATGCAGCAAATCATCAAGAAGATTGTACACCATGACCAAGTAGGATTCATCCCATGAAAGCAAGGATGGTTCACCATATGCAAATCAATAAACGTAATACATCACATTAACAGATCCAAAACCAAAAATTACATCATCATCTCAATAGACTCAGAAAAAGCTTTTGATAAAACCCAACAGTCATTTATGGTAAGAACCTTAAAGAAAAATTGGAATAGAGGGTCTTTACCTCAATCTGATAAAAACCATCTATGACAAACCAACAGTCAACATCACGCTAAATGAACAAAAACTGATAGCTTTCATTCTAAAATCAACAACAAGACAAGGATGTCCCCTATCACCACTCCTATTCAATATAGTTCTGGAAACATTAGCCAGAGCAATTAGACAAGAGAGAGAAATAAAAGGTAATAGGATAGGAAAGGAAAAAGTTAAATTATCATTATTTGCAGATGACATGATACTCTCTACAGAAGACCCCAAAAACTCCACCAATAGACTTCTAGACCTAATAAGCAAATTCAGCAGTGTAGTTGGGTATAAAATCAACACTCAAAAGTCAACAGCCTTCATGTATACAAACAACAAACTCAATGAGAGGGAAATTGGAGAAACCACACCCTTTACAATAACATCCAAAAAAATGAAATACTTTGGAATCAATCCAACAAAAGAAATCAAAGGTTTATCCATTGAAAATTATAGTACTCTGAAAAAAGAAGTCAAATGAGATATCAGAAAATGGAAAGATATTCCTTGCTCATGTATAGGAAAAACCAACATTGTGAAAATGGCCATACTCTCAAAACTGGTATACAGATTTAATGTAATCCTGATCAAAATACCATTTGAATACCTCACAGATCTAGAAAAAACATTCCAAAAATTCATTTGGAAACAGAAGAGACCTACAATAGCAAAGGCAATCCTGGGCAACAAGGACAAGGCAGGAAATCTCTGACCTGAAATTATACAACAAATCTGCTATAATAAAATCAGCATGGTACTGGCAAATACACAGACCTGAGAATCAATGCAACAGAATAGAAGATACAGACACAGATACAAGCACTCTCAGCCACCGTATATTTGACAAGGGGCCAAACAAATTCACTGGAAGAAAGATAGCCTCTTTAATAAGTGGTGCTGGAAAAATCGGCTTTCACACATGCTGAAGACTTAAACTAGACCCATGCCTATCATTGTGCACTAAACTAAAGTCAAAAGGGATAAAAGATCTAAATATTAAGATGGAAACACTAAATCCACTGGAAGACAAAGTAATTAGAAATCTTGAGGACATAGGGAGAGAGTTCATGAACAAAAAACAAACTGCATGGGAAATATTTCAAAGAATCAACAAATGGGATCTTATATTAATAAAAAGCATTTGCACATCCAAGGAAATCACCAATAGTGCTTGAGGAAAACCCGCAGATTGGGAAAAGAATTTTGCCAATGGTTGCTCTGACAAAGGACTTCTATCTAGAATGCATAAAGAATTGTAAAAAGTCAGGACACCCAAATTCAAAGACCTAATCCAAAAATGGGCATCTGAGATGAATACACACTTCTCAGATGAAGAAATACAAATGGCAAATAAATATGTGTAAAAATATTCACATCACTGATCATTTGAGAAATTGCAAATTAAAGCAACACTGAGATTCCATCTCACCCCAGAAAGAATGATTAACATCAAGAAATCCATCAATAACAAATGCTGGAGGGGCTGTGGGGAAAAAGGAACCCTTGTACACTGTTGGTGTGAGTGCAGACTGGTAAAACACTGCAAAAATCAGTGTGCAGATTTTTCAAAAAACTAAGATTAGAAGATGGTGCATCAGGAAGCAGCAGAGAAAACAGCCTCTCTGAGAGTCACCATCTAGACGTGGGAATATACCATCACGAGGAAGACAAGAAGGAAGAAAGTGGGTCTCCTGCACTCAGGAAGACTCTGAAGTGTGAATTGAAGCCTACAGAGAGAGTAAAAAGAAGAACCTCATCGAGGAAGAAGGCAGTAGCTAGTAGCGCCTTCACCCAGAGCCAGACTCACTGTGTAACAGGAGCTGTTGGAAACTGGGGATGCAAGGTCATGGTGACAGTGGTGGCTGGTGACGCCAGAAGCCGCTGCAAAGAGGCATGGCAGTGTAGGGGAGCAGTGGAAATGGAGGACTGCACCGGCTGGCGGTGAGTGCAGAGGACTTTGTCCTCCCACGGGAGAGAGCAATTGACTGGGAGCCATTTTGAAGTTGCAACAGATAAGCCCAGAACCAGAACTGCTGCCAGCTTCTTCCAGCAGCTCCTAGCTGGACACTGACTCTTGGAAATTGCTTGGATTGCGGCGAGCGCAATGAGTCTCGTCTCAGGGCAGGCCTGCTAAGGTTGTCTACTGCTCCATCATAAAGCAACTGCTGGCTTGTGGGAATACAGTGGCACAATTCAGGACTCTGTCTCCACAGGTTGTCTACTAGAGAATCCTGAAAGTGGACTGTTTATTTTTTGTTTTGTTTTGTTTTTAATTTCATTTTTGTTTTCTTCTTGTCTTTTCTTTTTTTTTTTTTTTTTTTTTTTTTTTTTTTTTTTTTTTTTTTTTTTTTTTTTTTTTTTTTTTTTTTTTTTTTTTTTTTTTTTTTTTTTTTTTTTTTT
>RJWM01040686.1:0-15172 GCA_004363535.1 Dasyprocta punctata
TCTGATTCTTTTATGTTATTTTCAGTTATTTTTGAGTCATATGAGATTGAAACTCCAGTCAACTTCAGGAATATTGTCATTTTCATGTTTACAGCCTTTCTGAATTATGTGCTCAGCTTCTAGAAGTTTATAAAAATATAAGCCACATTTATAGGGTGAGGAATATAGAAGAATTATCACTGATTTTTCCTGCTTGTATGTTGATAGTACTTAAGATACAATCCATTTCCTCCAATCCTGGAGCATTTTCTTGTCTTCAACACAATTTTCTAAAATGCAGCTTTGTTTTCTTGAATATCTAGCTGCATAGTTCATACCATACTTTCGCTAGTAACCTTTGTCCCTTAGTAAGATATTGCCATAGCTCCACTATAGTAACTTTGCAACTTTTTTCCCACAAGACACTTTGGATGGAACTTTTCTCTTTAATTCTTCTTTCACCTAGAGTTGTTACTAGACATTTGCTCTGCTCCTAAAGCTACTATTTAAAATCTATTCCAAATATGTTCTTGATTTTTATCTCTTTGTTTACATCTTTGGTTATACTCTTCCCTCATTGGGGAAAGGAGTTTTTTCTATACCCATTGAATCTGAGCAGGCTTCTTAACTTTCTATGGTAAACAGGGTGTGACAGAGTGTAGATACATTGGTCCTGAGGCTAGCCTCCAAACTGTTACCTATGCTTACTTTTTTTTCCCCTTTCAAATTCCAATAATCAACAAATGGACAACTCAGATACTGGAAGATGACCGATCAGGTGGGTAATAGCTCTATCCGATATTAGGCACCCTATCCCAGCAAGCTGTGCTGATTTTAAAACCAAGTGGTGGGAAAACCAAGGCAGGGCCAGCAGAGTTATTAACCCACACTGCAGCTTTCTGCAGATGACAAATGTGAACCCAGCCAACACCACAAGAAACCCTCAGCCAACCCTGTCTTATGAGCAATGATCAGTGCGTATCATTTTAAGTCATGAGATGGGTGGTTCCTTATGTAGAAGTAGTTCATTGATAAAGTCCCTTATAGCACTCAGCTCTGTCATCTAATGTAAAAGAAATGCAAAGGCTATCAGCTAAATTGCCTACTATTGATTGAAAAGTGAAAAATTGAAAGCACAGATCTATTTTTATAGGAAATTTATTTCCACATGAATAGAATGCAGATATAGATAGCCTGTTTCTGTCCTTAACAAACTGCTTTGCATGAGTTATTGAAATCAAAAATATAAGAAAGACTTTATGCAGTGGTAGGAATTAGAGCCCTAGAAACAATGACAACATGGAACAAGTTGTTTATATAAGTCAATCAGGCAGAAACAGAACTAATTTCCCTGATTTATCCTATTTGAAATCAGAACTCATACCAACATATTTCAATATTTTACAAAGTGGTTACTTTTATAACTCCCCACCACATTCTCTTGTAGATATATTTATATTTATCTGTAAAAGTCTTCTGAAGCCAATTAATTTTCAGTATTGAACCTTCCTTGGTCTCATCTTCTGGCTAAAAACAGCTTTAATTTTAATGAATTTCTATGTCTTCACAACACACATAGACACAAATACATAAACTGTTTAGTGTCATTTTAGGGAAAGCATAAATTCCTGTAAGAAAAACATAGCTATCAGTTTTTCTAACGTATTCCATAGAAACCCAAACTGCAGGTTGAGTAGCCAGTCAACAGGCCAATGAACCAAACAAATTGTTTGGCTTTTTACACATACATATATACATCCAGATGGATGCATAGATAAATAGTGTTATCTTGATCTTCTTTTAAAATGTGATATAAAGTAAAATGTGAATGTCTTTTGAGGATACTGTTTACCTGGTTCTTTTAAACATTCTTATTGATCCCCAAATTCCATGCTTTCTAAGACTTATAGTTTTGGAGATACAGTAGTCCTTATCTCTTCTTTAAAGGTATGTCTGCTTTATTGATGCAACCAAAACATAAATGCATCAACCTTTTCTTTTGACATTGCCATGGATGTTTCTCATCATCATTCATTAAAAATGTCATTATTCAGTTCACATTCCTAATAAAAGACTAGCTTCCATCTTTCAAGATGGCTTCACATTCATACAGCTGGTCTATTCAAAACTCTGGGCTCAATTTCCTGTTTCTCAGATTAAAAGACTCACCTTCAACTTTCTTTCAGTCATTCATGGTTTTAACAACAGTATCTTTACCATCTTGTTCTGTGACACTTTTGAAAAATCATCTGTATCTGCTGTCTCTATTTCCTGATTTACAATAAGTTCTTGGATCTATTTTACTTTGCTCTTTCCTATGCCCAAAATGGCCTAGTTTCCTGCCCCCTCCTTTTTTTTTTTTTTTAACTTGCTCCCAAACAGAATCCTTACTGCTAGAGCTTCCAATTATGTTTAGTTAAAAAAAAAACATTGTTTTTCCAATTTATTTTAGTTTGGGCTGCAATAACAAGTTAGCATAGGCTGAGAGGTTTACAAAACAAAGATTTAGGGTTTGGGATGTATTTCAGGAGTAAAGTATTTGCTTAGCATCCAGCAGGACCTGGCTTCCATTTTCAGCTCTGCAAAAATAAAGGAAAAAAAAAATTACAGTTCTTCCTTATAGTTCTGGAGGCTACCAGTTCAAGAGTATGGCACCAGCCCGGCTGGTGTTTGGACAGAGCATTCTGCTGATTGTCAGGTGGCTCATATGTTTATAGAGAGGGGAGCACTCTGGAGGAGAGTCCTTCTCAGGAAGCACTTGTTTCCAAAGCCCCCTCTGCAATACCATCACACCGGTGTACAGGATTTCAACACATGAATGTGGAAGCAGAAATGGTCCATAACATATATCCTGTGACTGGGTTTTTCTGAACATTTTAAAACTACTAAAATTTATTGATTCCTTTCAATTATCTTTTTTCTTGCCTTTTGTGGCATACAAATTTATGCAGTCTTAGTGACCCTTATTAGTTTATTGTCTCTGTTGGTTTCAGTTTTGTTCTTTAAATGTTAACACTTTTAACACATTTTTCTTTTATGCTGGACCTTTTTTAATACTTCAATATAACTTTCTAAAAACTTTGACTTGAATGCAATCTTCACGAGGTCTTTTAAATTTTAATAGCATTTATTTATTGTTTATTTGTTTGTTTATTTTTGAGACAAAATCTTGCTATGTAGTTCTGACTGGCACTGAGCTCACTATGTAGCCCCTTATCTCAAAGTGATTGCAAGCCTCCTGTCTCAGCCTCCCAAATGTTGGAATCACAGGAATGTGTCACAGTGCCTGACTCGAGTAGCTTTTAAAAGATAAAATTTTAAAAATAATTGAACAGTTCACCAAATCCTATGAAAGCCTACTGGAACCATTCTCTAATTGTCTTTTTTGTTTGTAAGTCTTTGGAATATACAGTCTAACAAGCAATGAAAGATTTTCTAATCTTATATGCTGGTCACTTTTGATCTTCATTATAGAAATTCAACAATCAATATCCATAAAACTTTCAATTAACATAAAAAAACAGATGTAAATTCTTCAGTCCTACTTAATATGCCAGTGTAGGACTAGATTCTATTAACAGATACTGTCTTTATTAACAATTGGCTTTATATCAACTTACTGCGAGTCAAAGTGCAACAGCAAGTAGAAGCACCAAAACGACACCCAGGATTTGGAGCCACATTATTTAGGTCAATGGGCACTGATCAGGGTCTTCCCCAGAATATCAGGCTCTGATCTGTGGTGATCCAGGGCTTATATGAGACAAGCAAGCAAGAAGTACAGAGGCAGACTGACTTGTCAACTGGGAACTGGTTCTTATAATACATATCATAGTGACCAGCTATGCGTCACAGTGACCAGCATTCCTAAGAGACAGAAGCAACGGGAATTGGAATAGGAACTATTACCTGGGCAACCAAGAAACTGAAGTATAGTGGCTGAGAGGGGGGCATTTTCTGTTACAAAAGTAAAGTACATTGCATTTCAAATACATAAACACTTGTTCTATAACTTGACTGAACGTATCTTAGAGTATAATGTAGGATATGAGAAAGGAAATGGTATCCATTGATGAAAAAAATGTTCCTTTAACAAACATGCACATAACAAAACAAACACTTTAAAAATTTTTAAAATAAATATATGACTAAACTGTTGAGTTAAACAAATGTGGTAATATTGAGGGAATCATCTAAACATATAGATGATTGTATATTTTCTTTTTATTAATATTTTAGCTGGGTGTGGTTGTACACACCTTTAATCCCAGTACTTGGGAAGCTGAGGTAGGAGGAGCGTTGTGAGTTCAAGGCCAGCTTGGGCTACAATGCAAGCGCAAGGCCGGCCTGAGCTACATAGTGCGACACTGCCTCAAAAAACTAGGGCTGGGAGTTTGACTCAGTGGCTTACGTGCCTGTCTGGCAGATGTGAGGTTGTGAGTTTGATCCCCTGTGCCACAAAAGAAAATTTTTAATTGTAAAATTTGGTAGCTCAAACAAAAATATTAGAATAAACTACTTTTTAGCACTTGGAGGACTGAGGCAGGAGGATCAGCACAAGTTTGAGGCCAGGCTGAACTAATAGAAAGATCTTGTTTCAAAAAACCAAAACCAAAAACAAAACAAACAGACAAAGAACAGGACAGAAAAGAAAAAAATAAACCATCTACTTATTTCTGTTAACAGAAGTTGTATGTTGTAGAAAACAGTAGATAAGTGGGGTTTTATTAAACTTAGTTATATTAAACATTTTCATCTTTGGAGGGACTAAATTTCAAAAATATCTGGAATATGGGTTTACTTTTGACATGCCGTGTTTACATTCACCTGATATAAATGTATGGCAAATTTGACCCCATTTTATCCTGAAACATAGGAGATGACTGAATACTCTCTGTACACTCTAAATAAATACCACTTTTAAAGTTTTTGTAGCATGATTTCCAAATTGATGCAGTCCCGTCACTGGTTTACACTCTAAAACATTATATAAACCTGTCACCTAAGAAACTATCTGGGATGGAACTGGAATATATACTTGAATGAAAAAAAGAAGGAATATGGGAAATTATTTTGGGGCAAAGTTATCATTGAGAATGCAGACAGTGTTTCTGTCTGAATTTAGTTTGAAAATCTCACCTAAATATAGCTCCAGTAATGCAATCAACAAATGCATTATTGTTTTTAAAAGCTGGTTTTAAAATGTATGCATTTCCTTGTAAATCTTTTGAAACATTCTGATTTTGCTTCCATAGGCATTATGCAAAAGAAATATTTGTTAGATATAATGAATTAATCACTGTAAAAATATTTCAAGATACTTGAAATCTGACTGAGTAATCTAGAAAGATGTTAGATTGAGTGAAATACAGTAGAAGGACTTCGTATGAGACAGTTTCAAAGGCAGCTATTTTAGTCACAGTCTGCTACAGATCTGAAGCTATTTTCAGTGGCTTGATGATTTGAAATGTTGATTGCTAGCCAAGTAATAGATTAAGTCTTTTAGGAACACAGACAAATCAGTGGTGGAGTAATAAGCACAATAATACCTAGCACTTGTAATATTCAAAACATTTTATAAACATTATCTAATTAATCTTTGTATCAGTCCAATGACAAAGAAAGTCATCCTTCCTTTGCTTTTGATAAAACAAAGAGTATTATTGCAATTGCCAAGTCACAGAATACAAAATGTTGGTGTTTTTACTATTCATCAAAGGTAGCACAGAACTTTTAGACTAAATTGCAAAGTCAGACTTGTTGTCTTTATTTATTTTAGTTTAGTAAAGCATGTGTATAGCACACAATGTTTGCAGTTCTTGTGGGAAGTTGGTGCACGGACATAGTACATCTTAATTCCTTTTTCATCCCTTCTTCATTTCCTCCATCCCCCTCCACCCATTCTTTGATTCCCTTCCTTCTGCTTGTAGATGTTTGCAGGACATAACGCTTACTCTCCTTGTGTGGAGTTAGTACAGCCCAGTTCCCTTTTTCATCCATGTCCCTTCTCTCATCTCTTGATCCCCTTCCCCTTTCAAAATGATCAGTCTCTCTACTTTCTATTATTTATCCTTTATTTTGATCTGTGTTTTTACTCCGGGTTTCTCATATAAGAGAAACAATGACATATTTAAGGTTCTGTGTCTGATTTACTTTATTTAATATTATGGTTCTATATGTCCACCAACAGATGAATGAAAAAATGAAAATGTACCTAAGCACCATGGAATACTACTCTGCCATAAAGATAAGCTTGAGTCATTTGTAGGAAAATGAATGTACTTCAAGACTTGCTGATTTTTAGTGAACAAGCATATGATTCCTAAAGATTGATCTACCTGGTTGGTCATTGACTTTCTTTGTCCCACCTAGCAGAACATTTAAGACAGATCGCATCATTCTCTTGCTCAAAATCCTTTCCGTGGTTTAAAACACCTGTGTAATTCAGCCTCAGGCTCTCTACCCCTTTCTACTTCCATTTCTGCCAGATGCGCAGTCTTCTTCCTGGGATTCCCGGAGCTTACTGATGCTTCAGGGTCCCATGGTGATTGGATTTATACTCCTCCTCACCCTCCATGTGCACCTCACGCACTCCTTTATTTTATTCTGAACTCTTCTCCAATTTTGTCAGATTATCTAAGAGAAAACAAAACAAAATTCTTCTTTCAATTGTTCCATGGCCTTTTATTTGTCATTTTAGCACTAAAAATTGACAGGAAATATTTGTTTGGTTGTGTACTCTTATTTCACATAATCATTTGAATAGTACATAACTAATGAGTACAGATATTTCTGACAGTAACATTTCATGGACTACTAATATGTCAGAGTTTCTTTTCACACACATATTAGTAGTATTTTCCCTGTAAATTGTGCATATCCATTTTAAATTACTCAAAATGCATTCTGTTTAGTTTTCGAAGTTCTGCCTTAACAACATTAGTTTGTTTGTGATTGAAATTGGTTGTTTTCATATCATTTTCTGTGGAAAATTTTAATTTTAATATAACAAAATATTGTGTTTTTCCTTTTAATTGTCTATAATTTAGGAAGCTTTTCCTTGTCCTTCTACTGTGTATTAATCTCTTAGATTTTCTTAGAAATTTTTAAAAAGTATGCCTTAGGTCATTTTGAATTTATTTATATATAATAATTTCCAATAGCTTTCTATCTTTACGTTTTTCCATATTTGTATGTAGCAATTATATTTATGAACTATTTATGAACTAAAAAGCTTTTTTATTTCACTTAAATAAAACTTATTTTTTGTACATTAAAATGTTAATATATTTTTAGATTATGAGTATTTCCTATAAATACTAAAACACATGCAAATTTGATTACAATGGCCTATATTTTCATATCTAATGCTGAAAGTTTCAGACATTTATCTATTATTCTTATGTATTTTTATGTATTATTATGTATTTCTTTATTATTCTTATGTATTTAATGATACATTATTAAAGAGTGTTTGAAATTGAGCTTAAATGCATTAAATTACCTTTATTAAACTTTTTTTCTTTTCCCTATTTTCTTTAATCCCTTCAATTCACCTTGAGTTCTCTATAAAACAGAGCCCCAAGAAAGATTTAAGGTAGGAATCACGCTTTGTTTAGAAGGTGTATTATAAAGCGACTTTTGTCACCTCTGCCAAGATTTCTTTGACACGCAAATGGAAATGAGACATTGCCTAAGGGGAAGAGTTAGAGAACAATTTATTAGGCTCACGCAGAATGCTGCCACAGCCTGTCCTACTGAACAGCTTATTTACTTATTTTTGGTGTGTTTTTGTTTGTTTGTTTGTTTGTTTGTTTGTTCGTTTTTGCTTTTGTGAGACAGTGTCTCACTATGTATTCTAGAATGGCCTTGAACTCACTATGTAGCTCAGGCTGGCCTGGAACTCTCAGTGATCTTCCTGACTCAGTCTCAAAGTACTAAGATTACAGGTCTGCTCCACCATGGCTGGCTGCCAGAAAAGCTCATTTAAAATACAAAGTAGGCTGCTGGGTAAGCCGAGGAGGTGTGGTTGTGATACAGTGAATGATGTATCTTCTCTATAAAAGCTTAGCAAATGTATAAGAAGCATAGCAATCACATAATACATCTGTATTAGTGTGAAGCAACTGTGGAGTGAGGTCTCAAAGGGTGGCTAGCAGCATGTAGTTCCCCCCTTTGGGTGTCACTTTAAGTATGGTGATGATGATTGTGTTACCTTTGATCAGCTCATTAAATGACAACTATATGCTAATCCAGAAGCCCCTCTGTTTTTGTTGTAGGCAAAAAATTAGATAGTAATGGTGACACAGTCATGTTTAAAACCTTTCTGTTTTTACCTCCAACAGTAACGAAGGCTGAGGTTTATACAAGGAACGTTTGCTTTCAGTGGAGTACGTTTTTGTCTTCAACTGCAAGCCAACATAGTTAACCCCATCTCCCTTTCAACAGGGTGGGAAAAAAATGAATGTGGATGAGAAAAGTTGACAGCTCAAGGGAAATGAAACATGCCATGTTAGCTATTGATTTAAAGGAGCATTGAACAAATAGAGTTTTCCAAAAGCTTTTACTGGATACCTGAGGCTTCCTCAAAAGAGTTCAAAGAAGAACCTTTTAGTATAATTCAAAGAGAATTAGGGAGATTTATCTGACTTGTTTTCTTCTTTCAGATTTTACTCTATGTGCTACTAGGTTCACCCTCTGCTTGAATTATTTTATCTAACCTATCCAAGGGTCATTGGATCACACACCCCATAACCTGTAGTGAGATTCAATGGCAGTCTGAGCTATAAGCTCTCTGCACACAACTGGTTGGTGGTGTAGCTATGAACTGATGGTTAAGAAGCAGAGCCTGATCCTCCCACCTCACAGAAATATTCACCCTCTAACTATAGCAGCATGGTTCTTGAAAAGTGAAGGACAGTTTAAAATAAATATAAGTGAGGTAGGAAAGTAGAACTAGGGCAAACCAGACACCAACTCGACAGAATATGTCAGAAGTCATAAAATCCCATAGGTAATGCATAGAACAAAAAACCTCAAATGATTCAAGGCTCCTGGTCACTGTACATAGGACCAATCATAAATATTATTTTTAATCCCTCATTTGAATCTGGTTCTGTTTTCAGGATTCATCAGAAAAGTACAAGTTTTAAGCCTGTACTTACATCTGACGGGAAGCCAAGAGGGTCTTTTAATAGGATAGTTAAATGTGGTGCAACACAAAGCGATTTTTTGATAGGACAAATGTCCCATTGTTATTTGCATGAGAGGGAAGTCAAGCCAGTAATTTTGGTTACAAAAAACCTCATTCACTTATTCTCTGAGTCTCTGTGAGCTTTTTGATTGGTTCACTTTTGCCAGCCAAGAGTACCTCTTTTCTGCTTTTAATAAATGTACACTTTCACTCTCTTTTCTGTGTATGTTGTCCAATCCTTTGTTAAGGACAAGGAACCTAGACATGATCTCCATTGTCTTTGTTATCTTCTCATTGCTGGGACAAAATATCTGACACCCGAGATTTAAAGAAAGAAAGGCTTATTTTGGTTCATAATTTGTAGAGGTTTCAGTCCATAGTCAGCTGGCTCCAAAGTAGGGTGGCAGGGAAGAGGGGCATCTCGGAAGAAAAATAGTTCATGGCTTTGCAAGCAGGAAGCACTGGGGCTTCCTTACTCTTTCCCTCTGTATTCCATCCAGGTTACAAGTCTATTGGTTGGTGCCAGAGTAGGTCTTCCCTCTATAGTAAATCCATCACTCAACCAAGAAAGGTGCCCTACCAATCAGTAAACTAATCCAGAATCACCCACCCATGATCTAGCCAACTCCCAAAAGCCCCACCTGTGGACATATGAGGCTTTGCAGGACATGTAGGTATAAACTAAAACTCCTGATAGCATATGGATTTAGGTAGTGCTCATTCTGACACAACTGTATTCATAAAATAAATCAGAGTATTGTTTTCCAAGATCTGAAGTACATATAAGTTATAGTGACATATAAAGTTATTGTGGTATGACTTATGAATTTCATAAAATACACAGAAATTATTTTTGCCTTGCATTATCAGTAACCTACATATGTACATAGATTTTCTGCAGTTATTTCTTAAAATATATATTTTACAACATAAAAATAGCTATGATTCCAAATGGGTGCCGGAGGGTCTAGATACATGCAGTAGTATATTCCTGTATTAACACACACAGACACATGCTATATAGACTAATTAGAATATACATAGAATGTGATGAAAATATTTATATTTCCTGTAGTGAAATTAGACACAATATTAATTTAGATACAGACATTTAAAGAAAATGACCTAGGTAGAATGATATCCTAATAATCCTTTCATAATAAACTTAAGAATGAATTACCAGTCTAGAATAATACTATAATCACCTGAAGAATAACTACAGATGATTGCATTAAAAGTAAAAATTAAATTTATTTCCAGACATTGGAGAAATTTCAGTGAAAAATGTGTGTTCATTTTGAAAGTTAGGATATATCTAATTTAATAAGTACATATTAAAATGTCTAATCAATCTTATGATCTCAAAGAAAAATAGCAGACATATATTTTGTAGAATTTTAATTATATTTTATTATTATATCCAGTTGTAGTGCTCAAAACTATTTTTGCTATCATAATTTATGAATAATATTTAATCAAATGAAGGTGAATAGAGGATTTATACTAATTATGTCCTATTTTTTAAAAGTATTAAATATATTTTAAAATTAGATTTGCAAGTTGCACTACTCTGAAGTATGTAGTTCTCCCACAATGAACCATACCCTAAGCGAGTTTCTCTACTGACTGAGAGCTGTGACTTTATGTTACCTTCCTTGGTGATTTTTAATACCAATTTCATAATTTTATTCCATATAGGTTATATAAATGCTAAACTTATTGGGGTAAATCTGGTATTGCCATTATTATATTTCTGTAGTCAAATTGCTTGAAATTTCATTTTATTTTGGTAATGTTCTGGCTTGACTTTCACATAAAACCTTAAACTATCAGTTTACTGTAACCCACATTCACTTCTACATCTCTCACCTGGCTTATAGAGTTTACAAGATCACATTTCCTTGACCAAAGTATATTGGTATCACTTTTTCCTGCTGTGCTTTAAGAAAAACAGGATTGTTCTCATCCTTTGTATTTCTCTGGAGGATGTTATCAATTAGCTCACTAAACAATGATTTCAACTTCCTTCTAATTGAAATCTTTGCCTGCATTATTTCAGAGGTATGACCTAGGTAATACTTAGGTCTATCATTTAGAAGCATGTGTGCAACAACGTTTGGAAGATGTGAGGGCTAAACGTTTTTCTCAAGCATTGGCTACATTTTTCTTCTCTCCCATATACATTTTCCATCTTTTTTAATTCTCTTATTCTTTACTCTTACATTTCTTAGTAATGGACATCTGAGGAATCTGATGGATAGCTGCAGCACTATTTTAAGGCCTACTCTGTGGCTTCTGGGGTGTTGATTAACACATGGCAACATGAGGGCAGAAACTTCTGGCTTCTACTTTGCAGTGTCTTTAAGGCAAGGATAATTTTAAACTCGTGAATTTAGTGTCACCCTCAGATGTAACAACTCTCTTTTTGAATCAGTTCTCTATTTTTCTGACAGTCAACTATAATAGTTCATCCTAAAATTTGTTTGATGAGGCATCATTATAGTTTATGAAAAATTATTCCTCTACGTCTCATTATCAATGCAAAAGAGATCGCTCAATAGCGTAAATTTAATCTTGGTGTCCTCAGTAGATCTTTAGCTCTGAAGAACGAAAAGTCTTCTGTTTTGGTAATTGGTAATAGGTTGAAGAGCTGATCCTATCAGTTACTATCTCTTGAATTTGAAAAAGTAAATACCTGAACTTTAAACTTCTAAATCCTAAAATAGTGACACTTATGTCACTTAATTTAGGAAAAATAAATTAAAAGCATTTAGATATTGAAAGCATTTAGATTTTGTCCCAGAAATACCATTTGTCCAACAATTATGAATGGATCTCCTTCACTCTTTCTCTCAAGCTTCTTTCCTATAATTCCAGGCATTCTTCAGATGAATATTAGTGATATATAGGTGCTAGATCACAAGTATTTAAAATGCTTTTGCTGTATCTCTAATAACTCTGCTTCTTCTAATCTTCTTTGCAATGGATTTATTAAGGTAGCATTTTTGTCAATATTCTCTACCACTATAATTGCGTGATAAATTCATTCATATTCACACAATTGCCCACATTAACCAATCTATGGCAAATACTCTTCAGTATTTTAAAAACTAACTTTAACATATAGATCTATTGTTATGGCTTCAACTATCATTCTATTTCAAGTTGTTATCTGTCCTGTAAAAATTTTTAAATAATTTGTCTTTTGTTTTTAATAGATACCACTGAGATATCTATTATCTATCTATCTATCTATCTATCTATCTATCTATCTATCTTTCTATCTATCTATCTATCTATCTATCTATCTATCTATCTTGTCTTTTCACTTTTTCAAAGTAGCCAAGGGTTTTATTCATCCTATTTTTGAACTTAGTGTGCTTAATTAAGTGAATAGTGATAAATTATTTGATAAATGGCTGTTTTATTTCATTTCTTGGAGTTGTCAATACTATCAAAGTATGAAATATATTGGATTAAGACCTTCATAAAATGAGTACGAGAAGGAAAAACTAAGAAAATTTTCTACACAGTATGTTAACCGTATTTCAGTATTTAAGCCATCCTAAAAACTCTGTATATCACACCTTGTTCTTTGTGATATGTGAGACAAGGGTCTGTCTAATAGATTTCAAGTCTAGTCTCTTTGATACTATTTAAATTCATCTCCTTTATTGTAATGTTCTTGGACTTTTAGGATGTGACATTATTTGCACATGAATATATTTATTGAAAAACACATTATGTATACACTTATGAAGAATGCAAACAAATAGGAAACAAAAACCAGAAAAGGAAATTCTACATATTTTATTGACAATGTGTTACACAATCTGTGCAATTTGAGAGTCCTTTCAAATTGAGTTTTATATTCTAGCTTGTTTGGCAATGTAGCGAAGAATAAGAGCCAGACACTTTTCTCATATTTACTTTCTAAAAGCTTTGTAGAACAACTTTTGAATTTGAAATTATAATTTTTCAAATGTCTCCTATTTTTAAAGTTCCTAATAACTAAACATTAAAATTAAGTGCATTTCATTATTGATATTGATATAGGGGAATGTGACTCCAAACCTACTAGATATCTGGTATGAGTTCATGTTCTCTAAAATCGAAGAATGAATTTTAGGAGCAATGGAGGTTAACAGCAAAATATATTTATTGAGAGAAATAAAGCTTCTGTCTGACAGAGAGAGACAGAAGGGGTCCTAAGTGTGCTGCCAAGGACCCTGTCTTTTTAGGGATTTTGTAGAGCAAAACCACGAGGTGAGGCAGGTCTAAGGGGCAGATGGGAACTAGTAAGGTGGGCATGAGGTGGGAGACAACTGTGGTCAACCAATAAGATTACTTGCTCAGATAAAATTAATTAAATCGGGAACAAATGGGGAAGTGAGTCACATAGCAAGCAGGCACGCCTAAAGAACAGTGACTCTTCCTGTAGCGGGTTGGGATGGTGACTCCTGGTTCCCTCAGGGTGATAGAGAACTATTTAGAATATCAATCCTTAGGATATGGGTGTATTTTCAGAATCTTTTATCTTGAGATCTGGCCCCCAGCAGGTGTCAGCCTCCTCCAAGGTTGCAAGGTATCTGATCTTCTGTACTGGCTTCTTTGAGGGTCCAGCCTGGTCTGATTGCCTATAATATTTCTAACTAACTCAGCTGCTTATAATAGTATGCATATTTGCGTGTGTGTGTGTGTGCATGTGTGCATGTCTATGTGTGTCTGTATATTACTTGGGTACTGGGTAAAAGAAGAGGACACTGGAGAATACTCAAAGTTTATCCATATTTGTCTCAGAGAACTTATTAAAATTTCTAGAAAACATTTATATAAATATAAAATCTCTATATGCATAACATTATTGTACAAAAAAAATCCTCTGAAATTACCTAAACCATCAGAAAACATTCTATATACTAAAAACATTTTAATTAATGCTATCTGAAATCTAGATAGATTTATCAATTTAAAAATCACACCGGGATAATACTAAGATCATAAGCTAATTTATCTCATGTTTCTGAAATATCTATATTCACATTATGTACATGGGCACAACTTATTATATAATAATGTTGCTGATTCTACCTTTAACAAAAATGTAAGTCACTCAAGTATGCATTGAACAATCTGATATAGCAGATAAAACATACTGTTATAGGCAGCTGAGTTATGTAGAAATAGGATAGGGAAACCAGTGCAGAAGTTCAGATACCTTGTGACCTCTGAGGAAACAGGCACCTCCTGCTGTGGGCCAGATCTCAAGACAAAAGACAAAGCAAATACAACTGCATCCTAAGGATTGACAGTCCAAATAGTTCTCTGTCAAGGAGTCAGCATCCTAACCCCCTGCAGGAAGAGTCGCTGCTGATAAGCATGCCCACTAGCTATGTGACTCACTTCCCCATTTGTCCCTGATTTGATCACTTTTCCCTGAGCAATTAATCTTATTGGTTTACCATAGTTCTGTCCCATCTTCTGCCTACCTTGCAAATTCCCAGGTTTTCATCACCTTGGACCCATCTCACCTTGTGGCTTTACTCTATGAACGTGCCTGGAAGAACAGTCTTTGATAACTCACTCGGGACCCCTTCTGTCTCCCTCAGACAGAAGCTATCTCTATCAATAAATATATTCTGTTCTTAACCTCCACTGTTCCTAAAATTCATTCTTTGATTTTAGAGAACACAAACTTGTACTGGACATACAGTAGGTTGGGAGTTTCATTCACCTATATCAATACTTGCACATGTAAATAAATCACTAAAAATTCATTACATTTCTATTTCTTTTCTAGAAGAAAGAACTGGAGAAATCTTTAAATATATATGTCTAATTTTTGAACTTTGTCTTATAAATATTTTATTCTGGACTTTTTCTTTCAGCATGCTATCTCTAAAGCTCCCATGTCTTAAATTATAAATTTGAGGCAATCTCTTAGACCAGTGGTAATCTCAGAAACCTCACTTTCAGCTTGCTCCTGACCAGACTGCACAA
>RJWM01040687.1:0-15315 GCA_004363535.1 Dasyprocta punctata
AAAAAAAAAGTGCATGACTGAGAATAATGAGGGAAGGAATAAGGGAAGCAACAGTAGATGGTATAAACAGCAGAGTAAAGACCAGATGTCAATAGCAGCTTTGCCACAAACTTGCTGCCCCTATCACCTAGAACATGCTGCTCAGAGCCCCCTTTTCCTTGCCTGTGCAATGGAATAACAAATCACCCAGGAGATGACTACGTGAGGTAACTACACGCAACTCTTAGTACAGTGCTGGACACTGACAAAAAACCCCAACAAGTTACTATGCATTACTACTAACCAAACACAAGAAGTTCATTTTTCTGATCTCTAGTAAATTTCTTGGAGGAATTTTCCAAATGATCTGGCATTTCACTCTAAAACAATAATTTCCGAACTTTGAGAAATTTCTGTAACTCTTAGTTGAAAAAATGATGGAAAGCTACTAAGAAGTAGTCAGCAAAATTGCTTTAAAATTCATGTTTCATTATTAATCACAATAGCATTTACACATATTGAGAAAATAGTTCATATGTGTGAAACATTTAGACAGACTACAAACAACACTTTGCCCACATAATGTCTGTCGTGCTACAATGCCTGGTTCTCCCTCCCGGTTAGCTTATGTGCTACTGGTTAAGTAGGAGAATGGCGGCTGCAAATCACAGAAGTGGCACTGATTCACAAATTTTTTCTTCTCCCACCCATTAGTGTTTTCAAAGGATCAAAGGCAAGCTCTCCGATAGAGTAGTAATAAGCCTTAGCAGCAGAGACCTCAGAGGAGCTGGCTTAATGGCCACTATATGCTTTCCACTAGGTAAGATATGTAGCAAAGGATGCAAAACATTTGTCAATTTTTTTTTTTTAAAAAAGAAACAAATTTGCCGGGCGTGGTGGCGCACGCCTTTAATCCCAGCACTCGGGAGGCTGAGGCAGGAGGAGCGTTGTGAGTTCGAGACCCACTTGGGCTACAACGCGAGCACAAGATTGGCCCGAGCTACACAGTGCGATCCTGCCTCAAAACAAAACAAAACAAAACAAAACAAAACAAAACAAAACACCCAGGGCTGGGAGTTTGGCTCAGCAGCTTACGCGCCTGTCAGACAGGTGTGAGGTTGTGAGTTCAATCCCTGGTGCCGCAAAAAAAAAAAAAAAAAAAAGAACCAAATTCTATTCCTTGGTACAGATTTATAATTTCAGTGAAACTGACCTCTATTAGAAGGGTCCTACATCTCAAAGGGGAAAAAAAAAGAGCCTTAGATTCTAAGCCTGTGAAGAGTTCTCTGACTCTAGCACTTGGTGCACAGGGTCACGGGGACAGGGTTTCTATTAAAGTTTATCAATTCTTTGTTAGTAATGCTTTGAAAACTTCCATGTATTTTGAGGTCTAGCTCAATGGTATTTTTTCCATAAGCTCTGCCATTTTTCTAACTCATGATTCTGAAGGATTTTTTTTTTTTTTTTTTGGTACAGGGGATCAAATTCACAACCTCGTGCTAGCCAGGCAGGTACTTGTGCCACCAAGCTAAATCCCCGGCCCCTCCAAAGGTTTTTTGAGAACACTGTACACACATAACATCATCACAGACATACTGGATGTAAGAATCTGTCACTTTCATCGTGTTCTTTACCCTCTTCAACATACAGAGGCAACTTTGAGACAGTCTTCTTAGAATCTATAAACCCCTAACTCCCTCGCAAGTTCATCTGCCCCCATAACCTACAAGCTTTTACTAGCACTGTGGTGTTGTGTTTTTTGTACTGGGGACTGAACCCAGGGCCTATGCACTAAGCAACATTCCCAGACCATTTCAATTTTTTACTCTGAGATAGGGTCTCACTAAATTGCCTGGGCTGGGTTTGAACTTGGTAGTTGTCCTGCCTCAGCCTTCCAGAGTGCTGGGATTACAGGTTTAAGCCACCACACAGCTTATCACTAGCATTGAGATCCCTTCCTGCAGGAATAGGTAGTCAACTTAAATACCAGCTAAACTAAATCAGTGCGGTGCTGAGTGTGGATGGCCCACCTGAGGGCTGTTGCCAGCATAAAAAGGAGACCTGTAGAGGAAGCGGAAGCGTTATGAGCTCTCTTAAGTGTTGTTTGGAGCCACTGGGTCTCCTGGAGGAGCCTGTCATGCTGGCTCCCCTGATATGAACTTGGCTGTTATCATCAGATAAGCTCAAGACCTTGTCACTGAGAACGACTGCAGTTCACTTTGGGGAAGCTTTGGTCCTTACTTTGAGCATCGCTTCCTGGCTCCAGAGGGAAAGATGTTTGCTCTTTAACTTCCAAGAGAAGTTTGTCATGCTAGCTTCCTGATATAAACTCAGCTAGTCTCACTGTCAGAGGAGCTCAGAACCTCACTGTCACTGAGGACGGCTGTGGTACTTTTCAGGGAAGCCCTGGTCCTTATTTTGGACATTGCTTCTTGTCTCCAGTACAGAACCCTCAACCTGCTAGCACAGATCCTTCACCCCACTAACAGACTTTCTAACTTTCACCACTGACCTTTGGGCCTTCCCAGCAAAGATCTGTGAAATAGACTTGATTGAGTCATTGTTGTGGGCTCTGGGTTTTCAGCTGAACTCATGCAGGTTATTGCCATGGGATCCAGGCCCTTGGCTAGATTTTCTGGGTCTTTAGTGTTGTAGACAGACTTCCTGCACTTCTTGTACTTTACCCTGGTGACTACTACAAAATAATACTATACATTCTGTGTCCTGTATTGTCTTGTTCTCCTTGCAACCCCTGACTACCACACTTCTCTTCCTTATAACATATACTAAATCTCAGTTGCCAATTTCCAACTGGGTTTCGAAAAACTACATTCTTCACTAGTTACCTGCAAAGCCACACACAAGTTCACCCAAGGTCCACAGACCCCTTGGATTCAGGGTAGTACATGAACATTAAAAAAAAAAAAAAAGCACAGCTGCGTCCCTCATAAACTGCTGCAACATTTCACAGTCAATAAGCAAAAATTAGTATTTCTGTAAAAATCTAAAGCATAATTCGACCACTATTAAGTTTTACCATAACTCACAATGACAAGGATAAACTGAGTGCCCAATGTATCAGCCGGGTGCAGTGGTGCATGCCTGTTAATCTCAGCACTTGGGAGGTGGAGGCATGAGGATTCGGGGGGCGGCGGGGAGTAAGTGATTCATTAAGATCCACTCTTGGAATACTGCCCAGGCCAGATCTATATCTAAGCCTTAACTGGTGCTTCAACTATAATTCTCGGACTTATTTTCTACATCTTGCCTATGTTCATGCTACTTTTTTGTAGGCTGACAGAAACACTTAAGACTGTCTCGAGTGAATTTAGAACAGTTACCTTGCAATTGACAAAAACACCAATGAAAACTACTTTGGCACATGCATCACCAAAAAAAAAAAAAAAAAGGATCTTGCTTTTTCTTGGTATATCATTTCACAATTTTCCTTTCAAAAAGTCTATCAAAACTGTATTTTTGGGCTGAGGATGAGTACAGTAGAGCCAGGTGTGGCAGTGCACACCTGTAATCCCAATACTCAGATCGCTGTAAATTCGAGGCCAGCCTGGGCTACAACGTGAATTCATAGCAAAACCCTGTCTCAAAAAGACCAAAAAAAAAAAAAAAAAAAAAAAAAAAAGAAAGCAGTAGGCACACCTGCTTAGCAAACACAAAGCCCTAGTTCAATCCCCAACAAGAAGAATAAATGAAATATTTTTGTTTGTGTGATTGTTGCATGTCTGTTTCCCTTACATCTTTTTTTTTTTTCTCTTTGGAGACAGGGTCTCACTACGTAGTCCAAGCTGGCCTTGAACTCACAGCGATCTTCATGCCTCAGGTGACTGCCTGAGTGCTGATACTACAGGAATGTACCCCCACACCCAGCTCCCCTATACCCTTTAAAAACAGAGGCAAAGTCAAGACCCTTTTTAAAAAAAAAAAAAAAGCAGAGGCAATACTTTATTTTGGCTCCCTGTCACATAGCCTCAGCAATTAGCAATGTCTGGAATATGGTGAGTATTCCCAAGTATTTATTACATTTCTCCTTCCTATTTCTCTTCTCTTTTTAATTTTTTTTGTGAAACCTGGATTGAGGGATTCTAATTAATGCCCACAGTCCCTTTTTTCTCTGTGCAGTCCCCAGATACAAGTCTTTTGGTATAATGTAAGCAATGATTAAGTCAAATTTTCCTACATACCATTTTTTGGTGTGGTAATGAGGACTGAAGCCAGGGTCTCATGAATGTCAAGCAAGCATTCTACCACTGAGCTACATCCCTCATCTTTAAAAAAAAAAAAAAAAAAATTATGTTGAGACAGCCTCATGCCCAGGCTGGGTCAACCTTGAGATCCTCCTACCTCAGTCTTCTGACTAGCTAGAATCACAGGTGAATGATAACCACCCCCCAAATGCTAATATACAGTAGAGAGACTAAAGTAAAATAATACTCCAAGTGTTCATGATCTCTTAGTAACAATGGCAAATCAAAGCTTCTTGAACTCCTGGCACAATTATTCACCATTAATGAAGTTATTTCTGTTTTTTGAGAGTCTCACTATGTAGTGCAAGCTGGCCTCAAACTCACTACGTACCCCAGGCTGGCTTCAAACTCACAGTGATCTCCTGCTGGTAAAGTTTCAGTTTCAACTCCAGCATGGTCATTCACACTCCCTCCTACATTGAGACCTTCTCATTGTCCCAAAAGAAGTTACCAAGTGCCTTCTACATGCCAGAAATGGGGCTGGAATACTCCTCTCGCAAGGCTACTGCACCCTTAGGGGTGAAGAGAAACAAGTACTAAAGGAGTAAAAATTACCAAAAAACAGTGGCAAGTATGATGATAAGAAAATATAGATGCTTTGAAAACACATGACCATGACAGTTTACCCAAGTCTAAGGACATAATAAGCTCACCCAAAGAAATAACTTAAAGTGAAATCCACCGAGAACAAAGCTAGGCAAGACAAGTGTCTTGGTTATTTTTCACTCATTGCTGAGACAAAACACCTGACACCCAAAATGAAGGAAGGAAAGGTTTATTTAGCTTACAGTTTTTGGAGGTTTCAGTCCATAATCAGCTAGCTCCAAGGCAGGGTGGCATAGCACTGAGGCAACACTTCAAGGCAGCAGCCAGCAAAAGCAGCCAGAGTAAAAGGGGGCAAAAGCAAGCCTCTTTTTCTCCCTTATATTGTACACAGGACATCACCCCCCCCAGGGTGGGTGTAGCATTCACAACTCTGCTTGCATTCCTTTGCACAGGATGAGGCTATGTACAAAGTAAGAACCCTGGCTCTCTGCTGATCTCTCAGTTAAACTTCTGACCTTCTCAAACTGACACAATGAACAGGTAACTGCTTGGGCTCTACACCCCAGGACGTAGAACTGCTGAGTTACTTAATTAAGCTTCTAGACTTCTCAAGTTCACACCATAGCAACAAGTGATAAGCCTCTGAGTCTAAAGGGATGCTTCACACAATGGTCTGGAGAGGACATGTGGGGGACACGTTACTCTTGGTCATCTGCACCGATGCACACAACAGTGCTTTTTCCAAACAGTAGACAAGGTCAAGGTTCAGTCCCTGACACCACAAACAATAAGTTAGGTTGAACACTTCTTAATATTTTTAAGAAATGTCAAACAATGAAAATTAAATTAGAGCAGCTGACAATTAGTACTATGCACATTTGTATCCTGGAATAGACCCTGTTAGACCTGTAAACAGTCAATGCTGCTGTAATGTAACAAAGGTCTTCCTGAAAAACATCACAGCACTATGTAAAATTATTCAACAAAACTACAGGGTTTGGGGGTAGGAACACAATTCTGTGGTAGAATGTTGGCTGGCATGCATGAGGCCCTGGGTTTAATCCCCAGGGCAGTAAATCGCTGACTTAGGAACACTGAGTTTTGAACTTTTACAGGTATACCACATAAGACTTGTTTTGTTGGATTACGATTGAATCTGACTTACAAAGGTTCTCCCAATGCGGAGCTCATTTGTAAGTTGGGGGCTTACAGTACCATACAAACAAAACAAAGCAAACAAAACACCACAGGGCTAGACAGGTGCAGTAGCGTACCCCTGTAATCAGCACCCAAGAGGCTGAGACAGGAGGATCACCAAAAGTTAAAGACCAACCTGGGCTATATAGTGAGTTTAAGGCCAGCTACATCGAGACCCTGTCTCAAAAATACCCAAATAAAAACAACAAAACCATGACAGGGCTGATGAAAAGATGGAGTTTGGCCAGCCACGGGGAATGGGAAGAGAATCAAGAAGTCGAACCACACCTTCCCATGAGCCAACCAGTGATGATTCAGAGGAACTCGGAGTGAGAAGATAGCAGCTGAGGTGAAAGGAATAGCTTGATGCTTACATTGTCTGATTGACTTTGCAGGCCTAGGGTTGGTGGTCTGGGCACCTACTTGGAGAATGGCAGTGTATACTGTGTCAACTGTGGGGAATTTCCTTCTGTCTTGTTTTTGAAATCCAATGTTTTGTTCCGTTTTACTGTTTTGTTTTATTCCTGTATCTGGTAACCTGAGCAAATATTTTGAAGATAACAATATGCAATATAACAACTACTGTTAAATTCCTATCATCTGGTTCTGAAAACGTATATAGCTACTGTTATTCGTTGTTCTTTTGCTTTTGTTATTGTTTTTTGGTTTGTTTGCTTCTTGATTTTTCTATTTTTGCTTTTTTCTCTCTTAAAAAAAAAAAAAAAAAAGCCAGGTGTGGTGGCACACACCCATAATCCCAGCACTCAGGAGGGTGAAGCAGGAGGATCATTCCAAGTTCAAGACCAGCCTCGGCTACAAGTGAGTTCAAGACCAGCCCAAACTGCATAGTGAGATCACAGAGATAAAAAAATTAAATTAAATTAAATTTTTAAAAAGTTTAAAAAAAGCCGGGTGTGGTGGCGCACGCCTTTAATCCCAGCACTCGGGAGGCTGAGGTAGGAGGAGCGTTGCGAGTTCAAGGCCGGCTTGGGCTACAACGCGAGCGCAAGGCCGGCCTGAGCTACAATAGTGCGACCCTGCCTCAAAAAACTAGGGCCGGGAGTTTGGCTCAGTGGCTTAAGCGCCTGCCCTGGTAGGCACAAAGTTGTGAGTTCGATCCTCAGTGCCGCAAAAAAAAAAAAAAAAAAAAGATGGGATTTGGTTCCAATACCCAAACTTCATCTGTGACAAACTTTAAAAACAAAACAAAAAAAGGAATATAGTAAAAATGTTAGCAGTTTTATCTGTGGTAAATGCTTTGGAAATACCTAACTTCTATAATAAATAGTGCACCTTAGAAAAGCTCTGAGGTTTGCTTATGGAGATGGCTTTGGAAGGGCTACAGACTGAGTGAAAGGGCGGCTACCTTGTGGGTGATGAAGAGGGAACGCTCTACATGAACAGGTGCAGCTGAGAGATGTACGCGGCTGTGTATGCTCCATGTAGTCTTATACTGTGCACTGCAGGGGGACGCGGTTTTCTGCATTCATCTAGTGTTTCCCCAGACAAATCATGCACAAGCAAATACTAAATTCATGTTACACTCAAATTGTTCCCTGATGTATCAACCACACTGGAACAAATCTGTTTTCAAAGTAAGTATTACTTATTTCAAAATAAGTAACTGACTCTACATAATGTTGCATAAAGAATGAAACAATACATACTAAAATATTAATTCCTACTTCTGGAAGGTATCAAAGAACTTATGTCACTTTTTTAAAAATGTTAAACAGTAGCCTTTTTTTTTTATACCAGGGATCAAATTCACAACCTCCAGCCTGCTGGGCAGTTGCTTATGCTACTGAGCTAAATCCCCGGCCCTATTTTTTGAGACAGGGTCTCACTGTGCAATTTAGGCTGGCCTTGAACTCACAACAATCTTCCTGCCTCAACCTCTCTGCCTCAGCCTCCCAAGTGCTGGGATTAAAGGTGTGCACCACCACCCCAGCTAAATAGTAACCTTTAAACAGCACTAAATAAATGTGGTCAGGCATGGTGGCACGTACCTACAATCCCACCACTCAGGAGGATGAGGGAGGAGAATCGCCCTAAGTTTGAGGCCAGCCTGTTCAACATAGCAAGTTGAAGGTCAACCTCAACTACACGGCAAGACCTTGTTTCCAAAAACAAACAAAAAGAAAGAAAAGCAAAAAAGCAGATTCCTTCTATTATCTATCTTTCCAGAAAGGACAAATAAACTGCACTTATGCTTTTATCTTCCATTTAGAAGGAAGTCAACCAATCCAGTAAAGAACATAACGACTTGTTACACTAACTTACTACATTATTGAGGGATAAAAAGCAATGCAGAAGCACAGTGTTACGCATTCTGCGGAACGAAACCTCCAACTCTGCATGAGAAGAACAGGGAGAGAACTGTAAAGATGACATCTGAGCTTAATCCTGGGGAGCTCAATGGAGTTTAGCACAGGTTCGTCAGGTGGACGAGGCAGTGAAGGACACTGAGGATGAGGGAAAATGTACAGAAGATCAATGGCCACGGCACGCCAGGCTGCAGGTCCCAGACTGAATCAAAGCGGGTAAAAGAAGGAAGTATAGAGCAGGTGAGCAGGGAAACAGAAGCAGGACATGCAAAGAAATGGGCCTTTTCCTACTGATTATAGAACAAAACTGACAGAGAAGGAATGACACAGATGTGTAACAAAGCAAAGACTACTACGCATTTAATGAGGAAGGCACACAGACCAGGGGAAAAAAAATTGCAACTGTGAAGTAATTATAAAGTATGTTAAAGAGAAAGCCAGTACAGAAAGAAGACAAGGCTATGTATCTCAGTATAGTAGCTGTTACATCAAAACTCATCAATAAAACACTTTGGCTGGGCATGGTAGTGTACGCTTCTAAAACCACCAGTTAGGAGGCTGAGGTAGGAGGACTGCCATGAGTTCAAGGCCAGCCTAAACTACGTAGCAAGACCCTGTCTCAAAAAAAAGGTCAGGGATGTAGCTCAGCAGCACAGTGCCTGCCTGGCAAGCACAAGGTCCTAATTTCAATTCCCAGTATCAAAAAACAAACAAACAACAACAACAAAAAAAATCCAAAACAAAAGAATGAGTTGTCTTAAGCACTTTCAGAAATCTGCCCTAAATGTGGAAGATGATTGTTTTAGATTTTCCCTTCTTTTAATTTTAAAACATAAGCAAAATAAAGGAGGCCAAGTATATCTTTACATAGCTACTTCTGGGTGTGAGGGTGATCTGGCCACATTTGTTACACATGAGGGCCACGGTGATGACGCTAACTGGCCCTGTGGGCGTCCCCTTCCCCACGGCTCCTTCTGGCTCCCAGAGGAAGTTGTGCACGCAGTGGGAGAAGACAGCCGTCCCTGATGGGCTGACCACACATGGAGTAACTGCACACCCTGCTAGACTCTCAAACAAGCTCTGAATGGTTATTTCTTACAGAAGAAAAAATAATACAAAAAGCTTTATGGCCCGGTGCAAATCTGCTGTCTATACTGTTGCTGCCCCCTGCTGTTTGTGAATCTACTTCACATGCAGTTTTTTCTGGAGTAACAAAGCCAAGAGTTCATAAAAAATTAAAATACTGCAGGATGACAGAATACATATTCAATTTCTACAATGTACAATAGTTAAAAAGAAACTTTTAGATCAAAATTTTGCTTTTAAATATAAGGGATTTGCTTTATTTTCTTTATAAATTAGTTCCACTTTCAGTTTTCTCCATGAAATTAATTTGCTAAGTAGCTATATTGCAAAATGCCATTCTGTTCTTAAAAAAAAAAAAAAAAATTCCTACAAAATCTCAAAAGAGGTTGATTAAGGTCTTGACGACCAGGGAACACCTATAGCTCAAATATACTGTGAAACAAAAAAGAGGGCAGCTCTTCCAGCTGGTATTCCCCCATTTAAAGCCTTCCAATCTAAATGACTTTACCTTACTGGGCACCAGCTGCCAAGCCTACAATGTGAACGAAGCATTTTTAGATGTTTTAACATCTCACAGGTCTAAAAAACTTTAACATGGAAAAAGATGGAAATTACTGACCCATTTCAAAGCTCAGAGTCAGGGGGAAAGTACAAACTTGGCCAGCAGCTACAGTGACTCCAGTGCCTGGGTGAGAGGCAATCACAGGAGACCACCATGGAGAAGTGGTGGGCCAGGCGTAGACCCCTTCTCCTCCGAAGTGTAAGCTCAGGCTCTAAGGACACTGGCCCTACCTCTGTAGGGAGCAAGAAGGCCTTGTAAAGCCTTCAGCAGTCCATCTGAACCCCAGCCCATGGCTGACGTCCAGCAGAAAGCAGAGCTGACTGCGTTTCCCACCCACCTACGTGAGCAAGGACACACTCGGACTTGGACAAAGTGAGCCCACCTAAAGATGTGAGGGTGATCGGGCTGCAACATCTGTCACCCCATTGACTGCCAAGGTTGAGTCAGCTGATCTGGCTGGCTAGGTGGGTGCCTCCGTCCTCCCTTACTGCTCCATGTATGTCCCTCCCAAGGCTGCGTGCTGGGTAGAGGACAACCAGCCCTTACAGAGAAGGATCATTTCCTCAGTCAAGGGTATCCAAGTAGCTGCACAACCCTTCCAAACAAGCTCCTGGAAGCTATCGTTACCCTGATTCCAAACCAGATAAATACCCAACAAAAAAAGAACTATAGACCAATCTTTTTAACAAATATAAATGTAAAACTCAACAAGATATACTGGCAAACAGAATGCAACAAATCATCAAAAAGATCATACACCACGACCAAGTATGCTACATCACAAAGCTTGTGTAGTTCATCTCTCCTCAATTCATCGGAAGGCAGCGTTGCATTTTCTATCTCAAGAAGGATGAGTAGAGCCAGGCATGGTAGTGCACACCTTTACTCCCAGCACTCGGGAGGCTGAGGAAGGAGGAGCGTTATGAGTTTGAGGTTGGCTTGGGCTACAACTTTAGTCGAAAGCCGGCCTGAGCTACATAGTGCTACTCTGCCTCAAAGAACTAGGGCCGGGAGCTTGGCTCAGTGGCTTAAGCGCCTGTCTGGCAAGCGCGGCGTTGTAAGTTTGATCCCCAGAGCCGCAAAAAAAAAAAAAGGATGAGTATAGTACATTGTTACAATTAGTCTATTTTACTATCATTGTTGTTAATCTCTTACCGTCCTTATCTATAAACTGAATGTTATCACACGTCTGTTTGTATAGGAGAAAACATGGTGTATCTTAGGATTCAATCATAGCCATGATTTCAGGCACCCGCTGGGGCTTCTTGGAACAGTTTCACGGATAAAGGGTGAGTCACAGATCCTCTCTCCAGAAAATAATACACATATATAAAATCTTTTATAAAATTTCAGGAAGCATTCAAGAACTCATTCAAAAACCACAGCTTTAAAGTTTCTGATGTTCAGTTGGCTGTGGTGGTGCACACCTGTAATCTCAGCACTGGGAAGGCTGAGGCAGGAAGACTGCTGCAAGTTCAAGGCCAGCCTGGGCTACACAGTGAATTCAGGCACAGCCTAAACTCTGTAGTGAGACCTTGTCTCAAAAAAACCCAAATATAAAGAAAGAAAGTTTCTGATGCTGAGTGAAAAGGGGACCAAAACAGAATGGAGGAGAGGTTAAAAGAAAGGCAAATCTGGAGAAGAAATTATGGAGGATAAAGAAAACCAAAGCGCACAAAACTGTTTAACAGCACATTTAGAAGAATGTATTAGGAAGACTGTCAAACTCAGCAGTAAGGCTCAGTAAGACAAGAACTGGACCTGTTCACTGGGTTTAACAACAAACAGGTAACTAAACCCATGGCAGTTCAGTACTGCGGCAGGGCGGGAAGCTGGGTGAGGGAACGGAAGCTGCACGGGAAGACGCTCAGCAGCTTGGCTGGGAATGGAGACAGTAAGAGGCTGAGATGAGACTAGAAAAGGAGTCAGGACAAGGATGTGTTTTTAAAATAGGATAGACATGAGCATCTAAACATACTTGGAGGTAAAAAGCCAGCAAACAGATTAGAAGAACTGGGGATTTAAGGAATAAATGGGTGTGGGGAGAAGGGATAGGAAATGAAAGGAGTTTCTAACTCACGGCCAGTACGTTCTCAGGAAAATCAAAGGGTATTTATTTACTCTGTGAGGGAAGAGATGTAGGAAGAGAGAAAAGGTCCCAAATAGCTAAAGTAAGTGGTGGTCTTCACTGTCCACAGAGCCTATGGCCATTATACTCCAACACTATTGCAAATATTTGTCAGTCAGCTTTTGTTTCTACTTCATCCTGTTGGAACCACACAAAAAGATAGGAAATCAGCAAAACAGAAGACATTCATTTAGAAGATGGGGAAATTAAGGCACTAGGAGAGTAAATCACTGCCTATACCATAACTAAAGAAGTGTGGAAATGGGAGAGTTTTAAGAGTCATTTGACTTTGGTGGATCTAAATGCAAGTGCTCTAAGTCTTACCAGCCTAATCAAGAGCCCTGAATATAATGGGAACAATTTTCATAACATAGGTACTTCGAGAAAATAAGCACTTAGCTACTTTTTTTATTTTTTTGGAGATAGCATCTCACTATATGGTTCAGGTTGGCCTTGAACTCACAGTGATCCTCCTGCCTCAGCCTCCCAGGTGTTGGGATTACATGCATGTGCCACTACACTTGGCTCAATTTAAATTTTATAGTAACCCTTACTGTAGTGAAAGATAAGCCAGGTGTGGTGGTGCACACCCGCAATTCCAGTACTTGGGAAGGTGAGGCAGGAAGGTTGCCTCAAGTTTGAGGCCAGCCTACATAGTGAGTTCAAGGCCAGCCTGAACCACATAGCGGGACCCTGTCTCAAAAAATCCCCCAGGAAACATAAAACCTGAAGTTGAATCAACAGTTATGTGGCATCTGGTCATCATAAAGTTGAGTTTTGTTAAGTCTGTCTGCAAAATAATAAAAGGCTCCTGTAATAGCTAGGTGTGGTGGTGCATACCCATAATCCCAGCACTCGGGAGGCTGAGGCAGGAGGGTCACCACAAGTTTGAGGCCAGCCTGGACTACATAGTGAGTTCAAGGCCAGCCTGGACTACAGAGTGAGACCCTGTCTCAAAACTAAAACCAAAAAAAAAAAAAAAAAAAAAAAAAAAAAAAAAAAAAAAAAAAAAAAAAAAAAAAAAAAAAAAAAAAAAACACACAAAAAAACAAAGCTTTCCATAATACTTTTTTTTTTTTTGGCACCAGGGATCAAACTCACAACCTCACACCTGCCAGACAGGCACTTAAGCTGCTGAGCCAAACTCCCAGCCCTAGTTTTTTTAGATAGGGTCGCACTATGTAGCTCAGGCTGGCCTTATGGTCACACTGCAGCCCAAGCGGCCTGGAACTCACAACGCTCTGCCTACCTCAGCCTCCCAAGTGCTGGGATTTAAGGAGTGTATCACCATGCCCAGCTCTCGGTCCTAGGTTGAGGCAGGTTCGCACTACGTAGTTCAGGCCAGCCTTGCGCTCATGTTGCAGCCGAAGCCGGCCTCAAACTCACAACGCTCCTCCTACCTCAGCCTCCCGAGTGCTGGGATTTAAGGCGTGCGCCACCATGCCTGGCTAGGGTTACTCTGTTTTACATGGCTCTCACTACATGGCCTAGGCTGGTCCCAAACCCCTGAACCAAGGTGATTTTCCTGCCTCAGCCTTCCAAGGAGCTGAGACTACAGGCAGCTGCTATTGTGCCAGGCACTGCCTACTGTTTTGTTAAGGTTCTTGCAAGAACCTTAACAGTGACTACTGGTCAAGGCATGAAACACACTGGTTCATACTAGTGTTGTGCACCTATGGATCCAGAGACATTCAGAATGGTTTGTTCAGTTTGTCAGCACTGTTCACTGTGACTGATGACTTGCACCTGGTCTCAGTGGTGAGGCCCCTCCTCGTCAGAAGGCTCTGCTGTACAAGCAGTTATGACAGAACGTGCCCACTTGCCCAGCAAAAAGTGAAAAGTTTCATTTAAACTCCATGTTGGGGACCCTGGCCCCAAGGTGCTTTGCATTCATACCCTAATCTGAGAAAGTGCCCCACAGCGTGGGCTTAACAAAAGGAAAGAACCAGCTGTGACGTGAGCCGTGAGTACACATCTTTACTTTAACACTGCTGCTGCTGCTGCACTGTATTCTTCCCCGTAATAAAGTATAAATTTGTAAGCACTGTCATTGTGGTTTCTGAGTCTTGTTTTGTAATCCAACCCTGTTTAACTGCCACTGTTAATAAAATCGACCTATTAATAACAAACACAGTAACTCATTTCTAAACAAGCAAGAAAATTCTAACTTGTCTCATGGTTCTTGACTTCTGCCATGAAGTTTAGGTCAATAGAAATCTATCAGAAGCCCTTAACATGTCTAAGAGGGAGACACTAGCAGCAATTTTTAGGACAGTACCTTCACCAAGCACATTGTAAGAGTGAAGGAAAACAAAGTCATTTTGTTACCTTCATATTTTTCCAGGGCCTGTATAACACTAGGGAGTTGATTTATACCCTGGTAGAGTCGGTAACAGTCTTGTAAGTTTGCAGCTTGTCTCTGAAATTTCTTGGCAAGGCGGTTAAGATCTGGGAATCGACGGAGTAAATCCTCTTGTAAACTCTGCCGCAATTCTGCATCTTCTACAAAAGCCTCCACTAAATTTAATCTGAAATAAATTGTATTAGATGTTAAATATATTTTAAATGTTAAATCTATTTTAATATAAAATGAAATCTGTCAACTTGAGTTGAGGGCATAGCCAAATGGCAGAATACATGGTTAGAATAAGCAAGGCCCTGGGTTTGAGCCCCAGCTCCATAATCACCTACATTACCCAAAATGTCAACTATACATGCAAATCTCAACTAAATAAATTTAAAATTCCACATAAGAAAACTCTATTTATTGTGAAATGTTAGGTTTTTCCAGAGGGTGAAAAGTTCCATAAGACAATGAGACAAACATTTCCTGACTAGCCAACAGTGAAATTAATGCCAAGTACTTTCTTAACATACCCAATTTTGTTTGATTTCCATCAAATTGACACTTCTTAAATAGGAGAATTTTATTACTGGTACATTCTTACTACTGATACACTGTTATATGTGTAAACAGTAATATTTAACAAGACAGAATTACAGTTCAACAATGTTACTGAATCCAATACTTAGTCTATCACAAGGTATTATAAATTTTTAGACTATTTTCTAAAATTGTATCTTGACATAACAAAGTCAAAAACTTAGTCAAAAAAACTGAAATAATTTTATTGCTTCCTAAAATCAATAATCCCAAATTGTTTCAAGAACTATAGAAAATGTAGATCACATTGCTCTTGCAATTTACTGGAAACCAGACTTTCCTCT
>RJWM01040688.1:0-15333 GCA_004363535.1 Dasyprocta punctata
GTTTAAGCTGCTGAGCCAAACTCCCAGCTGCTATACTTTATATTTCAAGATACTTGTTATTCAGATAAAGTTATAATCATTAAGCTCACTGCTCTCACTACAATACTAATGTCACTGATCTTCTCTTCTGGGTGTTTAACAACTAAAGTTTAGAGACCAGAACTAGAAAGATAGCTGGGTTAATAGGACAACCAATATTTGGGTCCAGCCCTCCAAGTTCAACAAAGGCCCAGAACATGAGGGAACTTTTTCTGCAAAATCATACAACCTTGGTGAGTCATCCAACCTCTTAAGCAGGGATTGTTGGACCCCTAAAGATGGAAATCAATAGCATACAGTGTGTAGGGCCACCAAGAAGGAAAAGTATCCCATGCTTTCACAGAAAGCAGCATGGTCACGCAAGGCCATGACCCATCCTGATGGCTGGCACTGACTGAGGAGCTGAGAGGCTCTATGCATGGTTCCATAGTAATGCCTGAAGAGACGGAACTGACCAAGAGGTTAATTTTAATTAACACAGGTCTCGCTTTGATTTGGTCTTGAACATCCAACAGAAAGGTATAACCAAAAGACGTATAAAAATCATGCTTTAGGGTGGAGATATACCTCAGTGGCACAGCGCCTGCCTAGAAAGTGTGAGGTCCTGGATTTGATTCCCAGTACAAAAAACAAACAAACAATAAATGCCATAGCAGTAAGCTAGATATAAAAAGGGGCTCCAGTCACTAACCCCTTCTGGCTACACCAGTAGCTGATCACTGTTATGGGTCATTAAGAATACATTACAATAAAATCTATAAAAATTCAACAAAAGCCTTACATTTTTTTTTTTAGCTAAGATCAGCTAAAACTAGAGAGACTTATAATAAAATACCAGACTCCATCAGCAAAGGAGTCTAACAGCCAGGAGGTTATAATCCCCATTCTAGTCCCATAAGAATAGTTACTAGACTTGGATCTTTCCCCAACCTGCCTTTCCATTACAGTATTTATGCTTTGATTATGAATGCTCTAAATTCTTTTTTTTTTCCTTTTTTTGAGACAAGGTCTTGTTATGCAGTTCAGCCTGGCCTTGGGCTCACTTTGTAGCCCAGGCTGGTCTCGAATTTGCAAGGATCCTCCTGCCTTGACCTCCTGAGTGCCAGGATTACAGGAGTGCACCATTACGCCTGGCTCAAATGCTCTAATTTCTCAAAACATTTTGTCTATTCTTGCCTAGGAGCTGCCAAACTCCAAGTGATCATGCAGATGGAACCAACGATAAATGTGCTAGATTCCTTCTATCAAATCCACCAGATCAACCTTGGAAAGAGAGTTCATAATGGCTAAACAACAAGACTTCTACTGAGCTCCAGATTAGCTCTCTGGAGAAGGCCCCTGACTTCAGTCTCCCCTATATCAACCCTTTTCAGCTTGAAGCAGTTAAGACTGAAACTACACCCATTTCCCCTTCACCAAAGATAGGGATAGCTCTTCAGAGGAGGAATATTGTAGATAGTTAAGGTAACTATAAATATTACAGACACTTAGACAGGGCTGGGCCCCTAGCACAAAAAAACAATTACGGCCAAAGATACATACACTAAAGACCAGGCTTTTTAAAAAAAAAAGAAATAAACACATCTATCTCTTCAAAATCAATTAAATAAACAAAAAGGGGAAGTACGGTTCCCCACCCACACACACACACAAACACAATTAGACCTTGATACTTTAAAAATTTTTAAACCTGCTTGCAAGGAATAAACATATTCCATCAGAACTTCATTGGCAAAAGGACAAATCAGTGAGCACACTTAGGGTTTGAGTCCTGTGGAAAGACATCTAAACAGCATGGGAACAAGGGTATACTTGTGTATTAACAGGTCACGAAACACCACTGTGGGTGCCATCCGGGAATGGGCAGCCAGGGAGTCAGGAGATCTCCAAAGCCGTGGTGAAGTCTGCTGCCACCACACCCATTGTGGATTCTACACTGGATTGATTCTATTAATATACTTGTGTCTTTTATTTCTATCCCTAGTCTGCTACAGGGGGCACTGAACTCCACAATGCCTAGTCACAACGTTTAAACTGCTGCAATTACAGGAACAGAAAGGAGGAACTCCTTGTGTAAGGGTTAAGTTGCTGACCATGAGGGCACCTCTGGCTGTCTTGGAAAAGCTCATTTTCACAACCTCTGAAGACAGGGTAAGACTGCACTGTGGGGAGGATGACACTCTCTATTGCAGAGCAATAAACTGCCAACATTACAGATCGAACAGTCTTCTTAATTAGCAAGATTTACTGCCCAGGGTGCCTTTGTTCTAACTTCTCAAGGCCTGCTCAGTTTCACAGCTTTTGCCTCAGATATGCTGTCCATTTCCGACACCCCCCCTGAATTGTTAAGGGCCCAATAAATACTTGAACTAGAACTCCAAAAGAGTTCTGACTTCCTGCAAAGGGTTCTGACTCCCCACAAACCATATTTGCATTGTCTTTAATCCTTTTCTATGTACTCATCTCTAAGATCTGCAGCCCAATTCACTCCCCATAGCTGGAGACACAGCTCAGTGTGAAAGCCATGGATTCAATCCCCAGTGCCTCACACACTTTAAAAAATACCTGCTGTGTGATTCCACAAAGATCTAGGCCAGACAAGACTAGTCAATGGCACTAGTGGTTAGAGCAGTGGTCACGTGGGAGTGGGGAGTTGGGTCAGTTATTGACTAAGAAGGGGTGAAAGAGTTTTATCTGGCTTGGAAATAGTGTGTATCTTGAACTGGTCAGTTATCACACAGGTGCATGCCTGTATAAACAACTCACAACACCACATATCCATTTTACGTGGCTTCGCCCAGGTTGTGTTGCTTTAACAAAATACCTGACACACTGGATAATATCTAAAAAAGAATTAGCTATGTATGGTGTCATACACCTATAATCCTGGCACACTAGGAAGCTGAGGCAGGAAGATTACGAGTTCAAGTATAGCTTAGGTAACTTAGTAATTAGTGAGACTCTGTCTCAAAAGAAAAAATAAAAAAAGGACTGGGGGTGCAACTCAGCACGAAGATTCTGGGTTCAATCCCCAGCATGGCAGAAAAACAAACCCGAAGGAACCCCACCACGTATCTGGCTCAGGGCTCTGGGGCTGGAGCGCCTGCAGGCTCGGCACTGCATCGGTGACAGAGCACACGGGAACAGCGGCCTCGCGGCCTGACGGTCATTTCCCTGAGGGCCAACCCAGTCATCAAGACCTAATCCACCCCCAGGAGACCAGCGTTAATGTCTTTTAGGGGGCGGTAAGCCCACAACCCAACCATCTCCCCCTGACCACATAGCATTTGCCCACCTCAGTTCCAGCACCCTGAGGACCCAGTTTCCCGCATGTGAACCTCGGGGGACAAACCGCCTCAGAACCCAGCGATCCGATTGAGACTGCAAACTGCTTTATATGGCTGCAGCACCTCCATTAAAAAAGGGGACCAAAGCCCCTCCAAGATCCTCTGAATTGCAGAGGAAATGTACTAGGATGAAACATGCAAGTAAACTTTTCTTTTCTTTTCTTCTTTTCTTTTCTGTTTTTTGGTGACAGGGTCTCACTATGTAGTTCAGGCCAGCCTTGAACTGACTATGTAGCCCAGTCTGAGCTTGAACTCATGGCGATCCTCCTGCTTCAGCATCCAACACATGGTGATCCTCTTGCCTCAGCCTCCCCAGTGCTGGGAGTGCGCACTTTCCCACAGCCCGCCACCTGTGCGCACCACTCACCTGGGTGCACGGCATGGTTCGAGACCTGTTCAGCCCCCGGTACACCTGAGCCAGCCTGCTCTTGGTCTGGTCCTTGTCCTTGGTGGAGGACACGTAGACGACAATGGTCTGCTCCGAGGAGCACAGCTGCCCGAGGATGAGGTGGTCGTACTCCAGGTCTGTCACCTCCGGGATGTGGTGGGTGCTGCACCTGCAGATGTCCCCTTGCTGTCCGTGCAGCGTCCTCCTCAGGACCACAGGACAGAGCAGCTGAGACACGAGCCACACAGCCCTGCTTTCCGTGGGAAGAGGCCTAGGGACACAGAGGGCAGGGGTCACCTGACTGCTGTTACCCTGAGGACCGGCTTCCTGAAGTCGAGGCTGGTGTGGGCGACACTCGCTGAATTCTCCCGCAGCTGGGCAAACGGAGGCCACACCCTTCCAGCTGGGAAAACTGAGATTCTGGAAATCCAGTGATCTGACCCCAAACACACAAGTAGTAAACAGCAGAGCTGGAACCTGATCCCATGTGTATTTTTGCCTATCATAACACTGCTATCTCAGTGGCAATTGTCATGCCTCAGCCTCCCAATGCTAGGATTACAGGTGTGCACCATCACCTCTGGCCAACAGCCATAATGTTCTGTATAAAATAATACACTGTGTTGCAGAGATATTTTTCTCGATTTCCATTGTTATCAGTAGAATCACAAGTCTCTTGTTCTCTGACATTTGTGGCACGCTTTCCTGCTCACCTGGATGGTTCTGTACATGGAGGGATTTTTCTTTTCTTTTCTTTTTTTTTTTTGAGGCAGGGTCTCACTATGTAGCCCAGGCTGGCTTTGAACTCATGGCTATCCTTCTGCCTCAGCCTCCCGAGTGCTGGGATCACACACATGCACCACTTTGCTGGCTACAGAGGGATTTTTACAATTGCTATGGTAGTTCAGTACCATGCATGGTGACTGTGAATTATTACAAAGAAGGGACAATTTGCTTGTGCCTGGAAGTAGAATGTGCAGTCGCACTTGCTCAGAGTTCTGGGTTTGTCAGCTGATCCAGAGCTAAATCTTCATGCACTTGGTGTCTGTTGATGGCTTGCAGAATCTCAAGGCCTCTGCTTACCACTGACTCTCAGTATTTTCCTGTGCACTAACCTCTGCACGTGAAAAGGTACTGAACTCTGCAAAATCACAGATTTTAAAATCCACGTGGGGGCTGGGGATGTAACTCAGCAGCACAGCGCCTGCCTGGCAAGCACGAGGTCATGAGTTTGATTCCCAGTACCAAAATAAATAAATAAATAAATAAACAAACAAACAAACAAACCCAGATGGAGGCGCCGACTGTATGTGTCAGTTTTACTCAATAAACGTGCATTTTTGGGTTTGCATCAACAAATTTTTAGTTTCTTTTGCAGCACTGGGGATCAAACCCAGGGCTTCAGCCATGTTAAGCAAGTACGCTACCACTGAGCTCACCCCAGCCCTGTAGGGACAGGTTTAACTTCAAAAGTGCTTCATGGAGCCAGGAGTGGTGATGCACGCCTGTAATCCCAGCACTTAGGAGGCTGAGGCAGGAGAATCAATCCAAGGTGACAGCAGCATCCCTGTTCCTCTGCCAGTTCAGGAGGCGCAGAAGGCAGGACCCCCTGCCCCCCGGTCTCAGGACTGGTAAGGAAAGGAGAACTGGTTGTTTGTGGTGCTCAAGTGCTATCCCCAACCTCAGAGTCAGGAGTTTTAGTGCAGGATTAAGTTTTGAACATGTGACCACAAAAGAGATCAAAACAAAGCAAATACTACGGAGGTGCTTGCCTCTAATCCCAGCACTGGAGAGGCTGAGGCAGGAGGATCATCATGAGTTGGAGGCCAGCCTGGGCTACATAGCGAGACTGTCTCAAAAAAACAAAACAAGCAAAACAACGCAAACCAAGCCTCGATTCCTGGTTAATTCGGATTGCACTGCTAAACAGCAGGCTAGTTAGGAAGAAGCTGGGAGAGGGCTGAAACCCTGGAACCCCGCTGGTCCCCTGTCCCACGTGGGGTGACTTTGCGTCCCTGAGCCCGCCAAGCGCCACCCGCAGCCCAGCCCAGAGCTCGCTGGTGGGGAGCGAGGGGCCGGCAGGCCACGTGGGCCGGGCAGACTGGACGGGGCGGGGCCGACTGCCAGGACGGATGGGCGTTACCGTTACCGAAGGCACCGTGGAGCAACCGTGGCTGGCGTCTGCGTCTTGGTCTTGATCCTGGTCCTGGTCCCCGTCATGGCCCCGGTCATGGCCCTCGGGAGGCGGCGTGGTGGCCTTGGGGTGCCCCTCGGCGCATGGGAGGAGCTGCAGCGTTGCAGGGCCTCGTGAGCCCCGCGTCCTGCCCCGGCAGCCTGGCTCTGAGGCGCCCGCTGCTTCCTGGCCACCCCGGCAGGCTGCGGCGGCGGCAGAGCGTCTGTCCCTGCAAGGCGACAGCACAGGGCCACTGAGCACGCTCGCGGCCTCCTCGGGCATGGCGGGCCACCGGGGAATAGGGGTGGAGCATCCAACAGCTAAAACCAGAGCCTGCCCTTGACCCAACCAGTTCCCTTCTGGGTATCTTCCCAAAAGAGTTAAGACATCGTACCACACATACGAGTGACACATGCACACCCATGTTCACAGCAGCACAATTCCAAAGAGCTAAAGCTTGGAAGCGGCCTGTACCTCCATCCACAAACAGATGAATAGACAAGGAAAATGTGGCATTTACACAGAGTGGAGTACTACTCTGCCATAAAGAAGGATAAACTAGAGACATTTGTAGGAAAAGGCACACACCTCCAGCCCATAATGTTAAGTGAAGCAAATCAGACACAGGAGCTTAAGTAGCACATGGTATACGAGAAACTCAAAGTATACATAAAATAAAGAGCAAATAAAAGATAAGATGATGGGAAACAGGGAGGTGGACCTTTTGCAGAGGGAAAGGGGATCCAGGGACAGGGAGGGGAGGTGGAAAGGACTAAGGGGCCTCCATGGAGGAGATTCCCTGCAGAAGGCAGCTGTTACTCACTGCAGGCCAGCACTCGTACAGAGACTGAAAAACACCGTTGCTTTCTGCTGGGATTTGTTGATGCTGTTTGGTACTGGGGAATCAAACTCATGACCTCATGCTTACTAGGCAGGCACTTTGTGCCACCGAGCTATATCCCCAGCCCTCTACTATGTTCTTTCCCACATCTCTCTCTTCCACTTGGGGACCCATAGCAATCATGTAACAATCCGGGAAAACTTCCAGGTCACCAGCTCCTCTAACCGGTGGCGCACATTGTGCTTACCTTGTGCCTGCTATTGAGCCAAGCAGTCACAGCTCATCCTGCGACCGAGCACCCAGCAAGGACCACCCTAGTTGGTCCTCCTGTCTGTGCAATGAAGGATTCACAAACCCTGGATCAAAACAACCCTGGGATGGGGTCAGGAATGTAGCTCTGGCATGCCTGAGGTCAGGAGTTCAATTCCCGGTCCCAAAAACAAAACAAACAAAAAGCTGAGAATTTTACCGGTGTCACCATCCCCTAAGCAGTGCAGCGTGACAGCTGTTTACCCAGCCCTGCATTCCCCAGGGCAGGGCAGGCAAACGAGGAAGCAAGGCGCACAGCAGGACACACGCAGGTGTAACGCCATTTACGTGAGGGAGGTGGCGTCCTCGGATTCTGCTATCTATGTCCCACCACACACCAAAGGAACAACTGTCCTCTTATTTTGTGATGTCACAAGCCAACTCCGACACAGTGGTGAGGGCAGGCTCAGGACCTGGACATCCACCTTGTCTGAAGCTGAAGCTTCTGCTTTGCCATCTATGGAGACCAAGGCCTCTGGAACAGCGTCACACAGAAAACTGTAAATGGTGAAGGCTACACAGCCAGTTCCGATTAATCAGACAAGGTGCTTTCAAAAAATGATGCATTTGTAGCCAGGCATGGTGGTACACGCCTGTGATTCCAGCACTCAGGAGGCTGAGGCAGGAGGATTTAGGCCAGCCTGGGCTACATAGTGAGTTTAAGGCCAGCCTGAACTGCAGAGTGAGCCCCTGTCTCAACAAAAAAATGAAAAGACAAACACGAAGAATGTGTATGCAGAGGGATTCTGTTTACAGACTGGCAGGGAGGAGGCTGCCCAGGGAGCGCGAGGTGGGGGTGGGGGACAGCGCCCGGGCCCCAGCACTGACCCAGCACGCAGCGGTAGCGGTTCTGCCAGCCGAGCAGCAGGCACCGGGCCTTCCTCTGCAGCGCATGGAGCTTGCTGATGGTCACCGCGTCGCGCAGCGGGCTGACGGCTGGGTCCGGGTCCAGAGCTTCTGTGTCCCCTGGGTCGGCTGGACCTGCGGGCTTCACATGAAGCAGGCCTGGGGCGCTGGTCCAGGTGATGCCCACACGCCTCACTCCTGCTCCTGCACCACCCCTCGGCCAGCCAGCAGCTGAGGGCCTCTGGATAAGGGCACGCTGGGCTCCGCAGAGATGTCGGCCACCGGCCTAGAAACCTGGGGAGAAAAGCCACTGGCCTGGCCCTGGTTGGGGAGGAGCCGCCGTGGGTGTGACACAAGCGGGAGAGGCCTGCTTTGAAGCTCTGAGAGTAATTCCTAGATAGAGGACAGACACACAGGAAGCTATTTTTCCTGCCAAACATGTCTTGTGACCCACTTTCCCTGTGGCCTGACCGGAAAGGCGAGCTGTGATTTCACACCTAGGTTATTGATGGACTCAACACTAGACAGCTAATTGCGGACTTTGTCCTGAATGCTCTTCTCCACTGTGTTCACAACACCCCCAAGCTGGAGGTGATCCAAACGTCCATCAGCCAGTGAGTGGGTGAGCAGAGGACCTGAGGTCCTATGCAAAGTCACTCATTCATAAAAAGGAACAAGCACCTGAGACACAAAAACTGTGGATTTCCACACCATTCAACTAAGCTGGTGTGGTGACGCACGCCTGTGATCCCAGCACTTGGAAGGCTGAGGCAGGAGAATCGCAGTGAGTTTGAGGGCAACCTGAACTACACAGTGAGTTTAAGGGCAGTCTGAACGGCATAGTGAGACCCTGTCGCAAAACAGAAACAAACAAAAGCATTAAACTAAGCAAAAAAGTCCTCACGCTTAGCCGGGCGGGGTGGCGCGTGCGTGTGGTCACGGAACCGGCGCCTTCCTCCTGTCTTCCTGGCTGCGGCCCATCTTTGCCTGGCTCCTCTGGAACGCACCAGACTTGTGCAAATCACACTTCCCACCGAGCCAGGTGTCTAGCTGTGCACATGTTCACATGTAAACACGTAACATGATGAACACAGATCACTGAATCAACACTTTCCCAGGCCCGTCCGCTCACGACCACCTCATACACCAGTTTACCGTGAAGAGCTCACGTCTCCGACTCACCGTAACGTTGTCTTTTAAAATCTAATGTCGTCATCATGCACTTTTTAAAAATTTCCTGCTACTCACTAGAAACTCAGTGCTCTAAACATGAAATTTTCAGTACATGTGCATGTGTGTGCATGTGTGTGTTACTAAGGATTGAACCCAGGGCCTTCGTACTGAGCTACAGTCCCAGCTCTGGTTTCTATTTTATCTTGAGACAGGGTCTTACTCAGGCTGAGTGTGAACTTGTGACCCTCCTGGGATCACAGGCCTGGCCTCCACACACGGCAAGGACTCTTCTCTGATGTGGTTTCTCCCATGCTACTCATCACATCTCGCCTTCGTGAGGACCGTAAACATTTCACACAGAGCTTACCTCTCTGTTCCGGGTGGAGACGGCCAGTCGGCAGCGCACCGTGCAGTCCCCAAGCGAGTCCCTGGTTCCCGAGGTGGCGGAGGCAGCTGGGTTGATGGCAGGCAGTGGCTAGGAGAGAGGAGCTGTTTCAGGAGTTGGCTGCTCACACCTGGGCCGAGGCAGCTGCCAGGAGGGCGCTAGGTCCAAACACGAAACCTCAACTTTTCCACACGATGGCAGTGAGAGTACAGATCACCCTCTGCTCTGTATGTGCCTGCACTTTCTGCAGGAGTACTTCACAGTCACACAAACTCACTCAGACTTTTTAACATTTTTAAAGTTGGATCAAAATCAACCCATCTAGCTCATCACGTAACTATGTGATATTAATGGATTATTATTTCCTCTCTGTCTGTCTCTGGCTCTCTGTCTCTGTCCATCTCTGTCAATCTCTCTCTCTGCCTCTTTCTCCCTGTCTCTCTCTATCCCTCTTTCTCTGTCTCTCTTGCCCTGTCTGTCTATCTCTGTCTCTTTCAATTTTGAGATAGGGTCTTATTACGTAGTTTGATTTAGGCTGCCTTAAATACACTGTGTAGCTCAGCCTGTTCTCAAAACTAGAGACGATCCTCCTGCCTCAGCCTCCTGATCACTGGGATTACAGGTATGGGCCACCATCCCCGGCTTGACACAAGCAAGGTTTTAGCCTAAAATTCCTCACTAGAAGATATTCAGTGCAAGTTGGAAATGATTATTTGGGGAATTTATTCTGGGCCACAGTCTAAACAATGTTCTAACACCTCTGTTATTTTTTGAGTATTACTTACGTCTTGAAGAAAGTAACTTTAGGATGATTTAATTTCACCTGATTTAAAAATAGTGAGCTGGGCATGGTGGCTCACACTGGTAATCCCAGCACTTGGGAGGCTGAGACAAGAGAATTGTTGCAAGTTCGAGACCAGCCTGGTCTAGAAAGTGAACTCAACTGAATAGCAAGAGCCTGTTTCAAAAAAAAAAAGTAGCATATACATACTATGATATTTAAAAGATCATAAAAATGTAAACAATCCAACCAATTAGGACCCAAAGAAAATTAATTCTCCAGAACTCCAGACTCCAAGGACTTAAGGAAATGAGGTATATGCTTGCCTTCCATGTGAACCCCCACTAATTGCCTCTCCTTTCCAGTAACCTCAGAGGTGAGGTGAGGAACAGCCCTGGCAGGACTTTTTAAAAAACTAGGCAAGATTCCAGCATCTTTACTGCAGGAGTTACCAGGTGATAATAAGATTTAAAACTCTACCAGGGTGTGGTGGTGCATGCCTGTAATGCCAGCACGCAGGGGGCTGAGGCAGGAGGATCGCCGAGAGTTTGAGGCCAGCCTGGGCTACAGAGTGAGTTTGAGGCCAGCCTGAACTATATCAGGGGACCCTGTCTGAAAAACACAAATCAACTAGTCAATAATAATAATTTAAAAAAACACATGAAAGTCAAGACTCTAGGCCCAATAAAAATAGGAACAAAGCTGGGCGTGGTGGCGCACACCTTTAATCCCAGCACTCGAGAGGCTGAGGTAGGAGAAGCATTGTGAGTTCGAGGCCGGCTTGGGCTACAACTCGGGAGCACAAGGCCGGCCTGAGCTACATAGTGCGACCCTGCCTCAAAAAACTAGGGCCGGGAGTTTGGCTCAGCGGCTTAAGTGCCTGCCGTGGCAGGTGCGAGGTTGTGAGTTCAACACCCGGTGCCGCAAAAAAAAAAAAAAAAAAAAAGTCAAGACTCTAAAACTGGTCGGCCCCGCTCCTGTTCGGTCTGAGGCAGCAGGGAAACAGATCAAAGATGCTAGACTAACCGTGCCAGGCAGACTTGGAGACCCAGGCTTGCATTTTTTGGGTGCTAGCGCCAGCTTCAGGCTTTGCGGGTGGCATCTGTAGACCAAGGTAACGGCAAAGCGCCCAGAAATCTTCACCGTCATGAAATTGTTCACCTGGGCAACAAAAAAGAGGACATTTGTGTACTTATGCTGGGGCAGGCCAGGGATATAGCTTGGCAGAACACACGCCTGCCGGGCAAGTGTAAGGTCCTGAGTTTGATTCCTGGTACCAAAAAAAAAAAGAAAAAGAAAAAAGAAAAAAAATAGTAAAATAAAATAACCATCTAAAAAGTACGTGTGGAGGCTGGGCATTTAGCGCAGTGGCACAGTGCCTGTCTGGCAAGCACGAGGTCCTGAGTTCAATTCCCAGTACCAAAAAAAGGTATATACGGAGCAGTCAGCTACCACTGATAAATCTGTAAATCACATGGAAAGATCAAGCTGGATGTGGTGCCCATAATTCCAGCACTCAGGAGGCTGAGGAAGGAGGGTCACCTTGAATTTAAGGTCAGCCTGCACCACATGGTGAGTTCAAACCAGGCTGAATGACATAGTGAAACCCTTTCTCAAAAAAAAAAAAAAAAAAAAAAAAAAAAAAAAAAAAAAAAAAAAAAAAAAAAAAAAAAAAAAAAAAAAAAAAAAAAAAAAAAAAAAAAAAAACCAAGACTACTATAAATATATAGCATTTTGTTGCTGTTGTTTCTGTTTTTGGTTTTGTTTTTTGGCCTCACACTCACAGCAATTCTCCTGCCTCTGGAAGTGCTGGGATTCCAGCCATGGACCACCATGCCTGGCGAACTGCTTTTCTAATAATAATTTTAAAGTCACTGTTGCTTAGTAAGAATAAATTAGTGAAGACAGGACCGTATAGAGTTTGTCAAGCGAAACGGAGGACCAACCTAAAAAGTCTCAATCAGCCAGCTAGTGTTAGTCAAACCAAGTAAGTTAGTCCTCCTGATCCACTTTTCCCATAAAACCCAGAATACGGTCAGATGTGGTGGTGCACACCTGTAAACCCAGCACTTGGGAGGCTGAGGCAGGAGGATTGTTGCGAGTTCAAAACCACCCTGAACTGCATAGTGAGACCCTGTCTCAAAAAGACAAAACAAAACAAAACAAAACAAAACAAAAAACTGGAGTACGTTTTATTTTATATAATGTAGAAACTCAAGGTGTGTTTCAGGAATGCAGAATGAATGATGGCAGAGATCTCGGAACGAGAAGGTGGGGAGCAGTACCCCAATTTCCACGGGGTCGTCAAGTTTCCCCTTCGCAGGCCACGTCCACTCCCGGGCCACACGCCCGCCCCGGCTCATCACCATGCCTCCATCCGGGTTAAACACCATCGAGAGGGTCTGCCTGTGGGAGACAGCAGGGAAGCCGGCGTGGGGCGCGTGCTGGCAACCCCAGCACCAGGGAGGCCGAGGCAGGGGGATCACCAGGAGTTCCAGGTCAGCTTGGGCTACACAGTGAGTTCAAGGCCAACCTGAACTACAGAGTCAGACCCTGGCTCAAAAAACGAATGAAAAGTTTTTAAAGTTTGTTAAATTGCATTGAGAAAATGGACTGCATTAAAAGAATAGAAACACATATATAGGTGGAAACATTATTAGATGCAAGACCCTGTTCATGCACTTTGCAGATGCCCAGAAGGAGGCGCTCTCTGTGCTCAGGAAATTTTCAGTCTTAGTTAATTATTAGCTGGACGTGGTGCACAAGCCTGTAATCCCAACGCTCTGAGAGGCTGAGGCAGGAGAATCGCAAGTTCAAGCACAGCCTGGGCACCTTTGCAAGCCCCTCAAAATAAAAAATAAAAATTGTGGTTTTTTTCAGACCCTGTCTCAAAAAACTGAAAGAAAAAAAGACCTAGCAGTGAGGCCTACCAGAAAGCTAACAGCCAACGCGAGCCATTCTTGGGAAATCAAGCACAAGAGTCTGCTCCGGGAAGCCGCGCGCACTGTCCCACCTTGTTCCCGCACCCCCGGTGGGGACAGGCGGCGTGGCCCCAAGGGGGGCTCCGTAGAGCACGCGGAAGCCAGGTAGAGTCAGGCACAGTGCATAGGAAGTTGGGGCTGCTTGGGAAACCCCTACCTCAGCTGTCCAGAGCGGGGTGAATCCACAGGGATTGGTTCCCAGGGGCTGACCTAGGAATCAGCTTCGAGAGCCTGTGATCCCAGCACTCAGGAGGCTGAGGCAGGAGGATTGTGAGTTTGAGTTTGAGGCCAACATGGGCCACACAGCAAGATTCAGTCTCAAAACCACAACACAAAACCAAAATAAACTATGATGAACACTGTCCCTTCCCAATTTTGTGTCCCCTGAACCTCACTTAGCAGGTGACCTTATCTGAAAGTAGGGTCTGAGCACATGGAATTAGCTAAGGCTCTCAAGATGGATTTATCCTGGGTCTTGGCTGGGTACCAAACCCAATGACCCTAGCAGGTCACAGCTTTGGCGGTGACCCCAGGCTTGGTGTGACTCGGGAGGAAGGGAAGAGAGGCCGCGTGGGGTCCCAGCAGTGGTTATGGCTGGGGTGAGAAAGAGGCTGTGGCAGGGGCTCAGAGCCAGCCCCTCCCGGGGCCCTGCCCCTGCAGACATGGGAGCCCAGACGACAGCCTCTGTGAGCCCGCTGCGAGCAGCCCAGGGGCAGCAGGGACAGGAGGGGGCTTCTTGTTCTCCCGGCAGTGGCCTGGGACCTGTGCCTGGGACCGCAGGACTCGGAGGCACAGGGGTGATGGCAGGTCCCTCCCCGCCTAGGACGTGGCAAGGACAGTGTCCAGGTCTGTCTCCAGGGGAGAACAAGTGCCTGTGCTATAGACAGGCAACGCAGGGCGATCTTTCCAGGACCCGCCTTCCCAGACCGTGGCTTGGCCTGGGGGTGGAAACCCTGGAATTGTATTCCTGCTTTTGTTTTGGTTTGGTTCGTTCTGGTTTGGTTTTGGTACTAGGGGTTGAACCCAGGACTTTTGCACTGAGTGATGCCCTCCAGCCCTTTTAAATTTTTTTTTTTTTAAACAGGGTTTCCCTAAACTGGCCAGGCTGGGCTCAACCTTACCATCCTCCTGCTTCAGCCTCCCACAGTGCTGCGATCACAGGCACGCACCATCCTGCCTGGCTCTGCTCCATTTTCCTGTGCAGCACCTTTCTCCAGCTGGCATGATCTATATTTCATTGGCTGCTTGGTCTCCCTGCACTGCAACATAAGCTACACAAGGGCAGGGGCTTTGTTTTGGTCTCGACTACCGTAAATGTCAATGTAAGCCTGGTGTTTACAGGGCCCACACTAAAAGATCTGGAATCAAGGGGCATGAATGTCCTTTCCAGATTTTTTTTTTCTTATCTTTTTAAAACAGGGTCTCACTCTGTATCCCAGGCTGGCCTTGAACTTGTAGCGATCCTCCTGGTTCAGCCTCCAGAGTGCTAATGACATCACACCCAGCTCTACAGCTGGCTTTTTATTTCAGTGATCTGTGTTTTTGTTTTTATATTGTCTTTAAATGTCCCTGTAACACAGTTCTCGACAAGCAGGAAACATGTCTCACACTGCTTTCCATTCCAAGTGTCTAGGGCGCAATAAATGCTCAATACGTTGTCACTGAATGAGAAAGAAAAACCCAGGCAGATGGAGACCCCAAGTAGCCACAGCACGGGTCACACGCCCCCCAATTGTGCCACGCTCCCCACGCTCCGGGTCCCTACCTTTGAGAAGAGACGCTGCCACAGCCAAAGGGTGTGAAGGTCCCCAGGACGGGCTGGCTGGGCAGGTCGCTGAATAGATTGGTGTACAGGCCACCCCGAGGCGGGTCACAAGGGCTCTGGCACACAGCGAGGCGGCCAGAAGGGTAGATGAGGTCCAGGTTAAGGGACTGACGGTGATGCTAATTCTTGTATAGAAAGATTCTCTCCCCTCCACCAACAGGGGCTCGCTATGTAGCTCAGGCTGGCTTGGAGCTCACAGCAATCCTCCTGCCTCAGCCTTCTGGGCTCTGGGCTTACAGGTGTGC
>RJWM01040689.1:0-15328 GCA_004363535.1 Dasyprocta punctata
GGTGCACCGGAAAGAAAATAGAAGAAATCCTCCAAATTGGATCAGAACACAAATTAACATTATAGTTCCCCAGAAATGTTAACCCATTCCCGCAAAGCCAATTTTTATGCTGCGGCCTTTTCTTAGAAGACGTCCTCCTTGAAGATCTATCTTCTTCCATGTTTGGACCTTGTCAACAGAACATGGCTAGAGAAGGACGGGCAGTTCTTCACTACCCTGCTCATATAGGGTGAGGGGGTGTGGAGATGTTATGCAAGAGCTGCGGTGTATGCCCCAGGCTCCTTCTGCTGCCTCAGTTGTTCATTTGCCTCAGTTGTCACACTGCCAAGCCTGGAGCTCTGTATGGTACCCCCCACCCCGAGCTGTGGGGTTACCACAATAAGCTGTGTCAGGGATTCTGCTGCCAATGCTGAGGCTGAATTCACCTCTCTAGACCAGCAGCCCTTGGCTTCCTCCCACGCCCTCTGAGCAGCCTTGCTGGGTTGCTCAAGGAAGCCTGTTCTTGTCTGAAGCAACATCTTGGGCCCCTCATGTTGATCACACCGCCTAGAACTTCAGCTACCTGAAGACCACTGTGATTCAAGAGTTTCTAGTTAATTGATCTTTTGTCCTTAATTATACAGAGAGTTTGCAGAGAACAGAAATTATTCTGAATTTCTAACAGAGTCTAGTGGTGGTTGGAATAGTATCAGATTAATAAAAATGTGTTGACAAATCACAGTCAAGGCATTGGAACTGCAAACTGAAAATTCTGTAAGACACTATGTCTCAAACCTGCCATTAGATGGCAAGCAAACAGCAGGATACACAAATCACACCTTTTAGAAATGGGAAATAGAGGCATCACTGTTTTGTAATCGAAAGGCAGCTCTAAGTCCCTGGATGTGTTTGCCCAGCACTCAGGGTCACATTGAATGATGGACTCTGATCACAATAGACCAAATCACTCCATCTGTTATTTCCTGATTAGTTTTTTAATGATCTTCAATAGCATCACCCTGACAAAAAGACCCTTCCAGGAGAGTTTTGGAGGACCCAGAACTTGGGGTTGCTGTTGGGCGAGGGTGTGCAGAGAAACAGGGGCACACACTTGTGCAGCAAGGTGCTGCAGTCCCAGGTGCAGAAAGGAAGAAGTGGCCTCATGAAATCCAACTAGGAGGGTCAGAAGTTCCTGAAGTCTCCATTCAGGGAACAGGAAGAGATAGACTGGACAATGTCCATTCAGGAGGAGACAGGAGAGGTCAGAGGGAGAGTAGCTGTGACTTCTGATCCAACATCACGTTGCTCCCCCAGTCAACCACATGCATGTTCAGCAGGTGTCAGGCAGGGTCTCGAGCTTCATGATGATCGGCGTGGTTTCTCAGTGTTTGTACTTGATTTACCACAATGTAAATGCGTAAGCCAAAAGTAATATTTCAATTATTCTAAAATTAAATTTTTTATTAGATGTGTACAATAAGCACACATACGTTTGAGTGATAGTTAAATATTTTTCTAAATAAAGGAAAGCCTGAAAAAGATATGTGTCTTTGATGAGATATTTGTTCACTTTTCACTTGTACTTGATTTCTCAGAATCCATGAGATCAGTGCTGATTACAGGTGGTCCCAGCACTGGGTGCCTGTTTTCTCAGACTCCCATGCAGGCCATGATTCTTCGTTTGATTCAGCACTTGTGAAGATTGAATATTCTCCTGGCCTGGTCCTCAGAACCTTGGCTCAGGAAAGAAGCTGCTGCCTCCACAGACCAGAGTCAGAGTTCTCTGCAGTGCAAGACTGACCCGAGCCCTGATTTGAAGCTGTTGTTGTAATCTCTCCCGTTATTGCAGTGATGGAAAGTCTGTACTGGCCTCCTAGTCATTGCCCCTGTCCAAACCTAGTGAAGACAACCTTGATGCCTGGAGAATTAGGAATCTGAGTGCATGTCATTCTCAAAGCCTGGCTTGCTCCTACTTAAACATATAAAGCTTTGATTGTTGCTCATCATTCTAATTTAGCACATAAACAAAGTAACATTAAATTATAGCCAGTGTGAAACATCAACAAAGTGACAATCCCAGCTCTCCTTCGGTGTACTCAACACCAACTATGTCTCACTGTGCAGGCTAAGGACAAAAATCCTCTTCCAGGGCAAGAGAGATGCAAGCTTAATGAGGTACACGTGATCTTCAGAGAAATGAGATTGAAGAGGAGAGAGAAGGGCTGGCAGCTGCTGTGCAGAATTTTCATTCCTATCAAACAAGAGGAAAGCGTATTGCGTCGAAGATTTTCCTGGAATATTTACGAGAACACCTAAATCATAGAGAAAATGTAGCCTCTGGGGAATGTGAGGAATTAAGACCAAGTTTTAAAAGTGCAAGTTTAAAAAGCAAGAAAGGAAAAGGAGAGAAATACAGGGAGAATAGGTCATTTCTGCTGTCCCCAAATTTCGACATTGTCCAAAATTTGGTTTTCTTTATTGTTGTTTTAAGAAGTGGCTCAGATTTTCTCACTGGATTTTACATGAATACAAATTATTCTGAAAGAAACTTAAGAGGAAGACACTGGCAGAATCTTTGGCTTGCTTCAGAAAGTGTGGCTTTTTTTTTTTTTTTGGCACCGGGAGTCAAACTCAGAACCTCAAGCCTACCACGCAGGCACTATGCCACTGAGCTCTATCGCCAGCCCTGTCAGAACCTTTGACCTCAATAGAAGAACATGAGTATCATTCAGTGTTTCTGTGTATATGGCTGGGGAGACTGAGGGATGAAGAAAGGAAACCTTCGCAGACTATGTCCTACCTTAATATTTTAGTCATCTTACATGAATGCCCAAAGACACTCAAACAAATTTCCTCCAATCTCAAAGGGTCGTTAGCTTACAATTGTGAGTATAAAAAACAGGGAAGTCAGTGAAGAAACATAAAAAACACAGGAGAACAGTAACCACACTACTAACTGCAGACCGATTCTGTCCCATGTTCCAAGAGAGAAACACAGACTGTAAAAATCTGGCATAGCCTGGTTAAGTCTGGGAGCTGGGTCCCTTGATCTTTCCTGGTTTCCTGAAATGAGACAGCCCTGCAGCGGTGCCCAGTCATGCTCAGGCCCTCCTGATTTGCATGCCTAGAGCACAGCCCACTCCTGTCTTCATAAGCCCAGCAGGCCCTGTGCTGGAGTCAGTCCAAGGCAGGACACAGCATGGACATGAGGGTCCCTGCTCAATTCCTGGGGTTCCTGCTGCTCGGACTCCCAGGTAAGGAGGGGTTACATGGGAAGGACACAGCCCAGTGCTGCATCATTTTCAGGGAAGGGTTTCTAAAGCATGATTGATTGTGTGGATTTTCCTTTTTATCTTTCTTATGTCAGGTGTCAGATGCAACATCCAGAGGACACAGTCTCCATCATCTCTGTCTGTGTCTCTTGAAGACACCGTCACCATCAGGTGTCAGGCCAATCAGGGCATTAGCAATGAGTTAGACTGGTATCAGCAGAAACCAAGGAAGGCACTGACTTTCCTGATCTACTATGTATCCAATTTACACTCTGGGTTCCCAAAGAGGTTCAGTGGCAGTGGGTCTGGGAGAGATTTCACTCTCACCATCAGAAGCCTGCAGCTTGATGATATTGCAACTTATTACTGTCAACAAGATTACAATACCCCTCCCATAGTGATACAAACCACAACAAAAACCACTGAAGGAAGCAAAAGTGCGAGGCTCTGTTACTACAGCTGCTGCTCCTGATAGAGACCTCCTGAGAACATTTCCTGGATGCAGCCAGACTTGAAAGTTATTGTGAGATTTTGTTTGAAAGGGTGGGAAATCAATTTTTTAGAATAATTTCTGCAGCACAATGATGGCAACTGTCTCTTCTCTGAAAGAAAAGAGTGTTATGTGTGAGGATTTAGGTTCTACCTTCATTTGTAACTCATAGAGTAAAAGAGAAGTTGTTCAATTTACTCCATCTAGGGACATTTTAACTCAGCTTATGATAATATACAGAACAGTTTTTACACTCCCAAGAAACTCAGAGAATGTGGTCCCAAACAGGGCTTTTCTCTGGTGATCCCATGCAGTGCTATAGCACTACGGAATGGGGCTCTCCAACATATGACCCTCTGCTTTGCATACAAAATCCAGCATCGCAATTCTTTTTTTGGTTTTCTTCCTTTGGTACCAGGGATTGAACTCACAACATCACGACTGTCAGGCAGGCGCTTAAGCCACTGAACCAAAATTCTGACTAGATTTTTTCGAGGTAGGGTCGCACTATGTAGTTGAGGCCGCACTTGTTCATGTTGTAGCCCAAACCAGCCTCGAACTCACAATGTTCCACCTGCCTCAGCCTCCTGAGTGTTGGGAATAAAGGCATATGCCACCACACCCGGTTCCTACAATTCTTATTGTCACTTGCTAGAAGCAACTCTCCATGTGAGTCTTCAGCGTTACATGCTCTTCATGTATCCACCGACTGATTTTCAAAAGTTTTAAATCCTCTTACTCATGTTCAATTTCAAAAACCATCTACAAGAAAGCATCTCATGGCCATGATGTTAATTATCTGCGAGACCCAGAATGTCACAAACATGAGGATTCCAAAGCCTATCACAAAGGAAGTCATCCTGGAAGGAAAGACAATGGAAGCAATATGAGGAAACCTAGTTGATAATAAATATGCCATTCACCTATTTTTTTACAGTAGACAGTTTCCTTTTTATGCTATCCTATTTCCTTTATGATTCATTTTTAAAAGCTCCTCATTTAAGTCAAGTGGTCAAGTGAATCATAAGGGAAATTCCTAAACTTTTGAAACAAAGGTTAAGTGAATAACCTTGGAATTCCATGACTTTCAGTAGAGGGCACAAGTATTTCCATTATTTGAAATGATAGTAAATTGCTCTTGTTTTTAATGCCTGGCAGTTCAAAGATCAGGAGATATACACTTCTGATAGCAAGCAACAGGATGCACTAGGCAATAGAGGAGTCCCTGTACCCAGGAAAAGAGAAGAATCCTAAAGGTAGGAAATGAAGATACAATGAAGAGAAAGAGGAATATAGACCAAGAGTTCGTGTTTCTGATAACTGTTGGCAGTCTGAGGCCTCAGGGACCAAAGCAGCTCTCTTCTGAGCAATTTTCCCTGTGATCAAAAGTAAAACATAAGCATGGGGTTTTGGGGGCACATTGAGGTCTTATCCCACTGCACTGTCTCATGGTACAATGTTTGGGGACTAGGTTTGGTATGCTTAGGTGCAGTAGCAAAAAAGATTAAGAAGCATCTTTCACAACTGCTTTCTAAATACCTCCCTTTAGAATTCAGTAAGTTAGTAAATACTTTGGGCTACATGGGTTATGTTACCGTTCTTCCTGTGTGCAGGATACAAATCCACACAAATAGGCTCATGGAAAACGGTATCTTTTCAGCATAAGAAAGAAGGAAAATGGAGAACTTTCAAAATGAACATAATCATGAAATTTTGTAGGACTCAGAAGACATTTCCTATAACATTTCCTAAACATCAGTGTAAATTTACATAAATAAACAACTGGTTGAAGAGGCCAGTGCTCGTAGCACCTGTTAACAATTTATTCGGGACATTAGTAAGAATCTCCCTAGAAAAAATGTTCAACTGCATCCATCTGCAAAGCCAGAAAACTTCCCACAGCAGGCTCCCGCTGGCTGCTCTCTCTGTGCTGTAACACGCTGCCACATAGAAAGCCATGCAACACACAAGGACGAGGAAACCAGCTTTATTTTTAGACACAGATGTTGGTTGCAGTGCCTCTCAAGTCACAGAATAACTCTGATTTATCTGCCTGGTCTATTTTTTCTAATTGGTAGTAATAGATGACAAAGAATTTCATTGACAGGAAACCATGTCACTTAGTTTTAGCTACAATAGCCGAAGGTCCTAAACTGGGTATTTTATACAACATACACTAATTTCACAATCTTCCAGAAGTTGAGATATCTAAGATCAAGTTGCTGACAGAGAGGATGCCTCGTAAGAGATATATCGTTCCCTGCAGATTGTCAAGTTTGTTCTGTGTCCTCTTTGGGAAGACAAAGACAAACAAGGGGGACTGTTTATTTTATCTGATCCCTTCATGAACACAGCACTCTCATTATGTCACCTAATTATCTACCCAAGGTCTTGCCTAAAAGTACCTTCAAAACAGAGAATAGAATTATAATGTGTAAACTGTAAGAGAGACACAAACCTTCAGTCTAAAACAGTCTGTAGGATTTCCTAATTAGCTTGGGAATCATAATCAATTCCCCTTTACTCTTCCTTCCCCAAGAACCCTTTCCTTAGGTCTTTTGTATCAAGGGTCAGAGTATGGTGCTATTCAGCCAAGTTCTCAGTGTTCAACAGTGACATAAATGAATCAGGGGTGGTATCTGTATGCTGATGTGCATGCATATCCTTTATTTCTAAACCACAATTTTAATTCTAAACAGTCTGTGGCATACTCTCCCCCACATACAGGCCAGGTTATACAATTGAAATCTGACACTGTGGAGGAAATTTTACTCTGATAGACCTGGTTCTATATTGGGAAAGACTGAAGAAAGTATTTCTCTGCATCACTCAGAATAATGTAATATAAAATTATGTCTTGTTCGTTTTACACCATTATTATGGGAATTTAGACCCTTAAAAATCCCTATCTTCAGTCTGGTATATGTGAGATAATTATAAATGCCATAAATCTCACCATAAATCTAACCAAAGGATTATATATACATAATGTGAGGCATAAAATCATTTCTGATTTTCCTCAACTGAAAGAGGGCTGTCACTTGTGTGCAAGAGTGACATTTTTTTCTCCTCATGAAGCCTTGTGACACAGAGCATTTACTGATTTTAGGTCTCAGGGAAAAGCAGTATCTAATTCTTGCAAGTAATAGCTCACACATTTAACCTGATGATGCAGACAACAGACAAGTATTCAGCTGTCTTTCAGTCACCTTTTATTTGGAGACCTATCTGTATTTGTGGGGTGGAAGTTGCATTCGTTTTTCCCCTAAGGTATAAATGGGAAAACAGACAGAACAGTAACTCATCAGTTTAATAAATTTCAGGGTCTCAGATTTACATTTTCTGCAACTCTGCTCTTTCTAGAGTAGCTGATTCAATGTCAAGTGGCCGTGCAATAATCTTTGCCCTAACAATAATTCTCACTAGTGCTGAAGATCAATTTTACTGACTTTTTACTTGTGCCCCTTTAAGAGATATTTTCTGTCACTGGAGTCCTCCCTCTTGCTGTTGTCTCTTTCACTTCAGGACATGGCTGTCTCACACCACTGCACCCACCAGGGGATTTGCATAGAGGCCCCCAGGGAGGTCCTGTCCTGTGAGTCTGAGATAAAAGCTCAGCTCTAACCCTGCTTTGACTGATCTGGACTCCTCAGTTAAGCTTCTCAACATGAGGCTCCCTGCTCAGCTTGTGGGGCTGCTATTGCTCTGCATCCCTGGTAAGAGCAGGGGAGATGAGGAAGGGGAGGGAGTGGGAAGGTCTTATTGCTTGGCATTTTTACTGTGATCCTGGGTTAGAGGCCTAATCGGTGCTGCAGGGATGGAAATTTGAAATTTTGCCTTGGTAGTATAAGTAGGTTCCTAGCAATTACCAGGACCATAAAGAGAGGTCCCTTGTACCTTACAAATACAGTGGCAAGTTTTTTGATTTTTTATAAAAACTTACATGATATGAACAAGAAAGTTAACTTGAGTTAATAAAAAGGGAGAGTGCCAAATGCTTAAAATGTTTGCAAGTAACCTTAACCTGTGTTATTGTTTCAGGATCCAGTGGGGATGTTGTGATGACCCAGACTCCAAGCCTCCTCTCCATCAGCCCTGGAGAGCCAGCCTCCATCTCCTGCAGGGCCAGTCAGAGTGTTGCTGCTGGCTCTTATACCTATTTGCATTGGTACCTGCAGAAGCCAGGCCAATCCCCTCGGCTTCTGATCTATGGGGCTTCCAGCAGAGCCTCTGGAGTCCCAGAAAGGTTCAGTGGCAGTGGGTCAGGGACAGATTTCACACTGAAAATCAGCAGGGTGGAAGCTGAAGATGCTGGAGTTTATTTCTGTCAACAAAGTCGGTATACACCTCCCACAGTGATACAGCCCCGAACATAAACCTCACTGTGCGAAACTTGCCAGCTGTCACATGTGCTGCTTAAGAGTGCATGAGAGCAGTCAGGCAGCAAATCTAAGCCCATCTGAGAGGTGGATACTGGGGGATTGAGTGTGACTGGTTACTGTTCTCTGTTCTCTGTGTTCTTCAGCCAAGGCATTGTCTTTTGAAGCAACCTAGGTTATCCGAAGTAACGAAAGACTGATGTGGTGTGTGTGCTTGGTATCTTTGAACAACTGACCAAGAAGCCATGGAGACATCATTGTCAGTTGATTCCAGTCTTCCCTCACTTCCTCGGGTTTCAAGATATTTGATCAACATGAGAACCTACCATTTCTGACAATCCTCGAGGAGACACGAGGAACACATGTAGGGTCTACCCTTCTGCAGTGTACTTCTCAGAATACATTATTGAAAAATACTGGAAAATAAATTTTACCCACTTAATAAACGTCTATACACAGTATAATCAGAGAAAGAATGAGTGATAAAAATTAAAAATTTGCCTTAGTTTTTAGTATTCAAAAATCATGTTGCAATTTCACAGTAGATACAATATTCTAAAAATAAATACATTCCTGGCTTCCTTGCATTATCATTTCCTGAAAGAAAAGTGACTGCTAAGAATCCAAAAATGATGCTTGCAACTAAACAATAAATTGTCCAGTGGAGAGTTTGAGAGTTAATTCACATATCTCAGAATTGTAGAGATTACTGTCTTTTCTGAATTAAGAATTTAAATATTGAATAGTTTCTCATATGTGATAAACACACGGTATATATAATGTGAAGAGTAAATAAAGGATCATAGGAAATAGGGAGGTAGATCTTTTACAAATAGGCAGGACATCAGGAGATAGAGGGAGATGGAAAAAACTGTAGAGAAATGAGATGCAAAAAGAATTAAGATATGCTATGGAAATGTTCCAACTCTCTAGCATGAATATAATCATTACATATTACGTACATACTAATAAAATGAAACTTTTTTTAAAATATGTTAAAATTTAGGGCTTATCTTAAATATTGTGTATTTGGTACCATGTTGCTATAAGTAACTATTTCAAGCAAACAAGAATATATTGTTTTCATATGACATCAGTATTCTCTAAATCTGAATCCTACATTTTTCTTGCAATCATATAGAAAACTTACGCTTTGAATGGATCTCAGTAAAAGCATTCCTCCTATGTTATATCTAGAATCCTTCTAAGTCATTTTATTTTATTCCTTAACTTAGATTGACGTACTTAAAGATGAAGCACAGGACAACATGTGCCTTTTTCTAGTAGGGATATAAAATACATTTCTGATTATTTCTCCATTTAAGACAATGGATTCCAGTGCAAGTGCATTTGCACACCAAACGTGTCATTTCTGGTGGCTTTTAACTTTCTCTTGCAATATCCGTATAGAATTCTAGGTGATTTTAGCCTTTAAATTTTGAACGGAAGCCACTATGTATATCATTTTAAAGCACTAGTGAATTATTGAACATAGAATGTGTTTCAGACACACCAGGAAAAGAGTGATTGACATCAGGAAAATTGATAGTCAAGCACAGCACGGTAACCATCAGCCCTTGTGTGACTGACAGTTTCCATGTCCTCTAGTTTCTGCTGTGGAATGAGACAGGAAATAAGACCAGTTCCCATTGAAGGTGCACAGTCACATTTTATTTTATTTTATTTTATTTTGTTTTATTGTATTGTATTGTATTTTTTTCATTTATTTATTTTGGACCAGGAACCAAACTTACAACCTCACACCTGCCAGGGTAGCTTTTAATAATCTGAGCTAAATCTCTGGCACATACTTACATTTTAAAATACCAGAACGAAATCAGAAACAAACACGTAGATGATGCTGTTGTCCCAAAGGTCTACACACAGCATTAAAAAGGTGAAAATTACATGGTTATGGGAACCCAAAGGAGAACACGAGGAGAAACAGAGGAATGTGAACTTTGCTCCTTTAATCCGAAGTGGAGCTTGAAATCACTCAACACACTGCTCAGTGAGGAGAATCCTTACTCTGACTCAGTGCATGAAGAGAAAGGGTGCTCAGGTTCAGCAGAGCACATTTTACTCTGTTTAATAATTGCTTTAGAGCATAGTTTGATCCATTTGATCTACAATATTTACAAGCTCAAATAGAGAAAGTGTTTCTTCTTTGTTTTCATGTTTATTCCTTAGTTTTGGAGACTTTGCTTCTTCTGATCCTCAAGTCACATATTTGCACACAGATAGAAAAGTAGACATTTGTGCTCATTCCTCCAAATCATTTACCTTGCCCACTGGAGCTCTCTGCAAACATCTTTTACCTTTTGAGCATGGTGACCCCAACCCTATTCAGGTATGATGTGCATAACAGCCAGTTGTCCCCTCAAGAAAGACATGACTTGGTGACTGTGATCTGCTGCCATCTAAAACAGGGAGTCACTAACCTCAGTCACATGGGGATGACCTCACATTCCTGATGAAAAGTAATTGACAAACACAAGTTATAATGAGAAGCTCATGATCCAGATATCAATCATTTTCAGAGTAAAGCTTCTTTTAGTAAGGAAGGAACACAACACAGCACAGAGAACAGATAAAGAAGGAACTGAAAGTTAGTTATATGAAAAACTCATTGAATAAATATTGTTTCAAGTCTTCTCAACTAGAATTTTCTTTATTGCCTTAATTTAAAGGAAAATGTAAATTTATTGTTCTTCTAATTGAAGATTAATATTTCTGAAATGATCATTCAATTTTAATCACATATTTTGGTAATGAGATAGGAATTATCCCCATTTTATTTTACACTATAACAGAGTATGTCCTGAGAAATCCAAAAGAAACAAGTTTGGAAACTGATGCCCATTAAGCTTGAGTGGCAATGAAGTTGGAACACATTTAAATCTCACCTGAATCATCACTGTGGTGCCAGAAGACCTTGCAATGTTCCACTGTCACAGAGTAGCAGTCACCTTCCCACAGTGAGGCGCCTACAACAGAAACCACACAGGGACGCACACGTGTGAGTCTGTGATGCCTCAATCCCTGCTGAGTTGTGTGCCCCCAGAGCACAGCCTACAGCACTGAGGATTTATACCCGGTCCTACCCTGAACAATAGCTGGTCCCAATCAAGGCTTAGTGTGGGCATGAGGACTGTGCCCAGCCCGTGGGGCTCCTGGTGCTTTGGCTCCCAGATGGGAAGGACAACAACAGGCACGTACTCAACCTAGTGTCTTAAGTGTTGTGCGGTGTTTTAGAAAACCTTTCTTATAACATGGCTGATTATATAGGTTTCATTTTTATATCTCCAATGTCAGGTGCCAGACGTGCTGTCCAGATGACCAAGCCTCCATCTTTACTGTCTGAATCCTGTCTGATTCTCTGGGAGACCACGTCATCTTCCCTTACCAGGACAGTGATAGCAGTTATTGTTTAACGTGCTATGGACAGAAACCTGACAAAACTCGTGAGCTCCTGAACTATACAGTCACCATTTTGGTAGATGGTGTCCCCACAAGGTTCTTTGGAAGCGAATCTGGGTAGGATTATTCTTTCAGCATCAGCAGCATGAAGCTTGACAATTTTGCAAATTTTTACTGTAAATAGCATAATAGTTCCCCTCCCACAGAGAGACAAGCCTGAAGAAAAACCACCCAGGGAACAGGGTTGGGATGCTGAGCTGCCTCAGTTGCTCCTCTTGGTGCCTCAAAATGCTGAGTGTTTCTCAGAACACACAGATGTGAAGGTTTTGGTAGGAAGGCCAAAGGAAGTTTTTTTCTGCAACTCTCTCTCCTCTTCCTCAGCCTAGCAGCACCTACATGAAAGTGCCTCTCCTGGTTCATTTAAACACTGCTTCATTACACCAAAAGAGCTGTGTTGTGGAACCAAGTAGGATTCGTTCAGCAAAGCAGAAGCCATTCTTGTAGTCTAAGGGGAGATTTTTGGAAATGGAAGAAATTAAAGTCTATGGTATAGCATAAGAAAATGTGGGTATTTTTAACTATGGAAATTGCATAGTAAAATCAGGGGATTCTCTGAAGCCCTCCACATGCCATGGCTGATCTGTCCCAGGAGGTATACACTGCCTGATGCTATTTAATAAGTTAACCTGTGAGATGCTGTGGAGGATTAAAAACTGGAATCTTGTTTTCCTTGCAACCCCTGAGTAAGACAGAAGCTAAGACTACAGCTGACTGTAGTATCTCCATGTGATGCTCCAGTCCGTTTCACTTTTATGAGTCTCCCTTCAGATCTGAGTGACCATTAAATCATCCTCCTTTGACTTCTCATGTCACGGATGGGAGTGTCCTGCAGCAAATCTTCAGTGGATCATTGAACAAAAAGGAGTTGTGTAAATTGTGCTTATGCAAGCGGTAATGGGGATCATGAGGAAGCCATAGATATAGTAGTAAACAATCTAACGGTAAAAAAAAAATACACATTAAAGATAGCAAGTTGACTTGAGAAAAAAAAATCACAAATTAGCCCGACCTCCATACCAAACAGATTGGTAGCTCCCTGTTGCTGGAATGTAGTTATGCAGTATTTATGGACAAAAATTGGATTGAGGTAGAGACAAGAAGATGGGTTAACTTTTGGCTTCCTTATGCGGATGTGCTCCAATCAACTGACCACCAGTGCTTGATGCTCAAGGCTTATGAGTAAGTGAAACTAAGGGATGTGTTATGAAGGTGTGCTTTGAGGGAGGATTTTTGTGGGTTTACATACTAATTCAGGGTACTTTTTGATCCATAATGACTCAGGTGTGGAGACATCCTTAAGCAATCTTTAACTTAAAATAAGTCTCATACAATTAACATGTCCACACCGCTCCAATATTTGACAATTTTGGCTGTCTCTTACTTGAATTTGGTTCCAAACATTGTCAGAGTATTGTATCCTATTAAGGAAATATCACTGAGTCACTGATAAAGCAGAAAATGAGAAAATGTTTCAATATATGCAGTAATCATTTCACAAATAGAAATATTTAATGATCATCAGCAAATTAAAGTCAATGATATAAGAACAGAAGAGTACATATAATTGTAAATATAACATTATTTTCCACCAATATAAAGAAGTTTTGATACTCAACATTTGTCTGGAAGGCATCAGATTCCTGAGCATCACTGGCAGGATGTGCCAAGTGTAAAACCGCAAATGCACCTTGCCATACTGAATGAGAAACTACATTTTAACAAGATAACAGGGCATCAGTAGAACATTTAAGAAGATATACGTTAGAGGCATTTACCTGAGCTAATACAATTGTCCCTGAACGAGATTTTTGTTTTATTTTTTTTTAATTTAGGATAAAAAAGACACAGAAAAGAAAGACAAAAAGCAAGAGACAAACAAACAATAACAGCAAATTCAAAACGGTAACATTATAGGTTTACAATCAATACGATAGCAACTTGACAATTGCTGCAATATTGCATATCATTACATTCAATGCAGTTGTTTACATTAACAGATATAGACACGTAAAATTGATCTAATTATATGAGTATTAACCATTCTTTCTCAATAATAACTAATACATTCAGCACTATAGTCGCTTTAGCTATCTTACATATACATATATGCAGATTTCTGTCTTTTTCGTTTTCCCTTCCTTCTTTCATCCTTTTCTGTTTCCCAATTACTTTTGCCCTTTCAGAAGTTTCTTACCCTTCCACATTATTTATTGTAGATTTTGGATCATATGTACAGTTTCAGTTTATTACACTAGGGAGACAATAATGTATTTACACATGTGAGTTTGATTTATCTCACTTATGAGTATAGGCTCATGTCGTGTCCATTTCCTTGTAAAAGGCTTGATGCAATCTTTGTTGATAGCTGAGTAGTACTCCACTGTAAAAAATGCCACATCTTTTTTATCTGTTCCTTGATTGATGGGCACTTGAGTTGTTTCCAAGGTTTTGCTATTACAAATTGGGTTGCCATAAACATAGGCGCACAAATATCACTGTGGTATTTCCTTCTGGGAAAATGCCCAAAAGTGGGATAGCTGGGTCAAATGGGATCTTCAAGCCTAGCTTATTGAGGAATCTCCACACTGATTTCCACAGTGGTTTCACCAATCTATACTCCCACCAGCAGTGGAGAATATGAACGAGACTTTTAAAGAAAATTTCTACTTAAATCACATATGAAACACTCATTTGACTTTATTTTCTTTTTTAAAATTTTTCTATTCTTAATAATGTTCATTTGGATGATGCTTTAATGATGGTAACTCTTAAAGTCCTACAGTTTGAATGTGGAATAATCAAGTATATTGATGTGTAAACAGAATAAGGACTTTTAAAAACTTCCCTAATTATCAAACTGAATTGAAATTATGTGTACTTGTGTTAGAGTTTGCTGATTAAATTCTTCTGTGTAGTTTGGCATGGAGAATTTGTGTACTCCTCAACTTGCCATAAAAGTTTTGTGGCCTGACATTCATGTTGGCCTCAGGAAAATGCATTCCACAGCCTGACACCGACCCAAGTGCTCACAGTCGTGCCTTCATCAGCCTTTTGGTTGTTCACAAGAACATCTGTGAATAGTTGGCACATTTGACATTTTGTTGTCCTATAAATTGCTTAAATGCTCTGTTAGCTTTCTCTAGAACAGTGTTCCCCAGTCTCTTTGGCATCAGGAACTGGTTTCATGCAGGATAATTTTTTAATTTATAAGGTATTATGGGAGCTGGGTTATGGAACAGTCAAGCACATCGCTAAATTCCCTTGAATGTGTGGTTTGTAGGAGGGTTCACAACTTTATGGGGATCTAATGCAGGGGATGTAGATCAGAAAGGTGAACAAGCAATCCAAAGCAGCTGCGCATACAGATAAAACTGCAACTGTGCAATTTGATGTTTTCCATATCCTTCTCTACAGCCTGGTACACATCATGTCCTGGGTGTCACAGACTCCTGCTCTAAAGTAACAGAATCAATATATAATGTATACTTCATTAAGTATAGGAAGAGATTTATTAGGCTCACAGTATCACAGTTGGGAGAGTCACAGTGTCTATCTTTGGGATGGCTAATAGATGCCCTGAGAATGCTTGGCCAAGAAGATGCAAGCTGCAGGAAAAAAGGGACAAAGGATGGAGCACCTGTCTAAAGGCAAAGGCCTGAAAACTCCTTGCAGGGTTACTGGTGTGAGTCTGTGTCTGAAGACTGCAAGAACTGTAGACTTGGAGAATG
>RJWM01040690.1:0-15325 GCA_004363535.1 Dasyprocta punctata
GTTTTAGATTCTTCTTGGGTCCAGAGGACCCATCTCCCTCTTTTTTCCTTCTCTCTGTTATTATATTAGTTTATATTCCGGCATTTTGATGGTATATTCAGGGAGCCTCCCGGTCACGGTGTCATCTGGGCGGCCATCTTGGAGGAACTGGGGCATACCAGTTCTATCCGGGACTTAGAGGAATAAATCCCGCCTGGTGTGAAGAGGCAGGGAGGCATAGTGAGGTGATTGGTAAAGTGGCATGTCTCAAGTGGAGAGTATGAAGGTACCTCCTGTGGGCAGGTAGCAGGTGTGAGGAGGGGAAAAGGGCAGGTGAAGGAGCCCCAGGAACCCCCTTTCCCGCTTCACAGACGGGCACTGATTTCCCTTCTTGGGCTGACTCCTTCTCAAATTAATTCTCCTTTCGTGCTGTTTAAATATTTACAGGTGGAGAAAAGCAGGCAGGGGAGAGCTGGTCTCCAAATGGAGGAAGGGTGGGCAGTTGCGTAGAGGCTGGACATGGAGGAGGCCACCTGGGCCCTGACTGGCCTGCAGGCAGGAGCTCTGGGAAGATGGCCTAGCACCGAGGGCTGCCTGGCAGCTGGCCAACCACTAATGCTCAAGAGCACCACTGTGGATCAGGCGAGGAGACTCCATGTCTTCTTAGGATTGCTACCATTTGCTGGGTCCCTGCTGTGTGTCAGGAACTCTGTACATTATCAACCCTTACATCGCCCACAGGAGGTCGAGATGCTGTTGTCATCTTCCCCATCGAATAGGTTCCACACAATGCCAGAACTTCTGGGCCTTTTGCCTCTCTCAGTTGCCTCCTCATACCTTGTCCTTCAAGTAACAAACTGACTCTAAAGCTTCCCATCATGGGAGGAGTGCAAGTTGATGGTGCAGGTCCTGTTGGAATGGAATCTAGAGAGGGATACAAGTTTCCTGATCACTCTCACCTTTGAGACACCCCCCGAAAGACCCTACAAGATGGGCTGGCAGTCTTGTCATGGCAACCCTGGTCTTATGACTTCCAGTTCAGTGTTTCAGTTCCCAAACTGGGGACCTGAGGGACCCCTTCTTACAGGTTCCAAGCACCTTGATTTTCCAGATGACTGACTGGGGCTAGAGACAGAGTTGTAAGTCAAGACATTAGAAAGGCCTAGTTTCAAGTACCTCCTGTGCCTTTCACTAGCTGTGTGACTGGGAAAATTGCATAGGCTCTCTAATCTTCAATGTATACTTGGATTTGGCGGGGGGGTGCCATGAATCAAAACCAGGAGTTTTCCAGTACTAACCACATGCTCCACCACTGAGCTATGCTCCTAGCCATATGCATCTTTAAATGAAGGTAATAATGCTCTCAAGGGATTGAATGAGGTATTCGGTCCCAAGCACCTGGCTCAAAGTAGGTGTTGAGTAAGCCTCCTCTCTTCTTCTGGGGGATAGCAAAAGCATTTGACTTGAAATGGCCTTTGAATTCTAAGACAGGGGCCCTGGATCTGCCTCCTGCTGCCTCTGCATGACCTGTGGCAGGTTATCTTTAAAAACAAAACAAGTGTGCCTCAGTTTCTCTACTTGTAAAGTGAAATAATTTGGCAACTCAATCTTACTAGGACTGTTAAGCTTATATACAGTCCCTGGTACATAATGAATGCTCAAAAACAGTGAACTTTGTCATTATAAAATCCCTACTGTGTGCGAGCACTGCTGGTCTGTTCATGCTTACATCCTATGGAAGCCTCACTGCAGCCCCAAAGGACCCACTTTAAAGAAGAACACACTGAGGTACAGTAGCGTGTGATCTGACTGGTGTGTGAATGCAGGTCTGTGTGGCTCGGAAGTGTGTCACCACTCTTCTGTGCTCGTGGAGCCTGGCAGGATTCCTGGACTGAAGCTTAGAAAAACACCCCGAGTTGCAGTGAGCCAGGAACATGCCACCACTCCTGTCCCTAGACCACCCCAAGTCCCTCTGATGTGCATTCTCCACAATGGACAAAGTCCAAGCCTGTTTTGGGAGCCTGAGAGGATGAAAATTAAGTGAGCTAGATTTTGGATCTTCCCTGGCCCTAGGCGCCCTGCCCCTGCTCGTGGTCTAGTTCATCTCCACGTGGGCTCCACCTCAGAGTGCGTAGCAGCCTCTTTCTTCCTGCATGGAGACAATGTCCCAGTCTGAGACAGCCTCTGTCTTCTGTGTGTGGGAGGCTGCCACCCCCGTCGCTCGCTCGTCATCAGCCTTTTTTAATTTCCTCTACTGGCCTCGGGCTGTCAAGCTGTTATTAACTTCTAGTGAGATAGTCTAACCAGTTGCAGGTGAAGAGGGGTCCTCGCTTGCACTCACCCTTTGTGCTACGTCTTCATCTTCATCCCTCATCCTGTCCCAGATTCATTCCCAGGATGAGAAACTTGAAGCCAGACAGCGGTGAGCTCCTCACTGCCACCAGCTTCCTAGCTGTGTGACCTGGGAAGAAGAACTCAACTTCCATGAGTTCCAGATCCACAGCCATAAACACAGACTCTACTCTGCAGGCTTTGGGTTTGACACATTATGTGTATACAATCAGGATACCAGTAGGCAACAGTTTCCCCAAACTAAGCACAGGAAGGCAAGTTTAATAAAGGTAGTATTCATTAAGGTCAGAGAAGGGTGCTGGCAGTGTAAGGCAGGATGTAGCACCCCATTGCCATTAACAGTGGGGAACCAAGAGTCATCAGAACCTTTAGGTCTGAAAGGACTGGATGAAAGAAGCTACCAGAAGAGGACTTGCTCTGTATAGAGAGGTCCTGGATAAGAGCTCTGGTTGCTAATTCCCTTCCTGAAGGAGCTTGAGACACTTCTGATTTCATATCCACTCATTCATCCTCCAGTTTCCCTGTGTCCTTTTCTTCCTCTCAGATTCTTTTAAGCCATTGTGAACATACGTAAGAGTCACCTGGAAGGCCTGATGTACACCTTGGCATTTCAGGTTCAGTAGTCACACTGGGTGCTAAGAATTTGCATTTTTCCTGCTGGAGGGGATGTGGGGAAAAAGGAAGCCTTCTCCACTGTTGGTGGGAGTGTAGACCGGTACAACCACTCTGGAGATCAGTGTGGAGATTCCTCAAAAAACTAGGATTAGAGGTTCCATTTGACCCAGCTATTCCCCTGCTGGGTATCTTCCCAGAAGAATTAAAAACATCATACCACAGAGATATATGTGCACCCATGTTTATAGCAATTTGTAATAGCTAGACCTTGGAAACAGCCAAATGCCCATTGACAAAGGAATGAGTAAAAATGATGTGGTCTTTTTATAAAATGGATTACTAAGCCATATGGAAGATAAACTGGAAACTTTTATAGGTAAATGGATGCAACTTAAGACCATACTCATAAGTGAAATAAATCAGACTCACATGTGTAAATATTGTATTGTCTACCTAGTGTGAGAAACTGAAAGAGTAAATAAGATCCAAAATATGCAATAGATACTGTGAAATGGGAAGAAACTGTTCAAAAAGAAAGAGAAACTGGAATGAGGGAAAGGAGAAAAAAGGGAAAAGCAATATATATTTACAAAACATATATATATATTTACAGGTAGATAAAGTATAGTTAAGATAGTTATACTACTGATTTCTCTAAATTCATTGAAAAGATTTAATGAAATCGAAAGGGAAGCAGTTCTCCCAAATTCATTCCTGGAAGCAAGCATTACCCTGATACCAAAACCAAAGAAGGGTCCAACTAAGAAAGAGAATTACAGGCCAATCTCCTTATTGAACATAGGTGCAGAAGTCCTCAATTAGATACTGGCAAATAGAATGTAGCAAATCATCAAGAAGATTATATACCATGACCAAGTGGGATTCAACCCAGGAATGCAGGGATGGTTCAGTGTATGTAAATCCATAAATGTAGTAAAACATATTAACAGAGCCAGGGACAAAAATCATATGATCACCTCAGTAGGTGTAGAAAAAGCTTTTGACAAAGTCCAGCACCCATTCATGATAAAAACTCTACAGAAGATTGGAATCGATGATCTTTACCTCAATCTTGTAAAAGCCATCTACGACAAACCAACATGCAGCATCAAACTAAATGGACAAAAAAAATTCATTGAAAAGAAAGGTTTGTGCTAATATTGTTTGGACAATTAAATGCCGCTCTCTTGTACTCTGAGTAACTAAAGATAGCAATGCACAGTATCTTGTTTGGAAATTTTGTGTTACTTTTTTCTCTTTAAAATTAAAAAAAAAAAAGAATTCACACTTCTCATCTACTTTTGGTGAGGCTGACACTGCAGGACCACAAGTTGAGGAGCTCTGTTTACTGCACAGCACTTCCCTGCACTTCTTTTACCTCATCTGGTGGGGATCATTGGACTAAAAGCCCTTCTAGGACAGAAAGTGGCCCCATCTCTGTTACTGCCCACACCTGGCATTTGGTATCCAGGATCTGGTAAGAGGCCATCCTATGCCTCCTGCCCAGCTGAATTCAGGGCTGCTTGCATCTGGGTTTTCCTGACTGCTACTTCAGCTCATCCACACTGCTTCTTAGCAGTCCTGGATGGAGGTGAGTTTGGCATGCAGGCAGCTTATGAGGCATATTAGGATCTACACCCAGCACAAACGTGCAGAGGGGGACGTCGACCACCATGTTGTCTCAGTGGAAGCCTCAGCCACCCCTGTGGGGTGACCTGTGAGCAGTTGAGGTGGCTCCTAAGAGCTGTCCTGAGGAAAAGCACAGGTGCAGCATCTTTATACCCAACATGCACCAGACCATGGATATAGGCTACCCCAGGAAAGACTAAGATCTAGTGGAGGCTTTCTCTATACATGAAGCCACCCCTGTCCCCCGCAGAGTGCCAGCTGAGTGTGTCCAGTTGATCCACCAAAGGGATGAGGGTGAGGATAATGACAGTGCTGATGGTGGGTGTATAAGTCTGCACAGACTAGGCAGCTTAAACAATAAATTCATTCACGTTTCAGAGGTTGAAGGTATAAGATCAGGATCAACCAGCTAGGGTTGGCTCCTTCTGAGATCAGTGAGCAACTGATTTACTCTGACCTCTCCTCTTAGCTTGTGGATGGCTGTCTTCCTGTGTTTCCATATGTTCTTCCCTTTACGTGTGGCTATCTCTAAATTTCCTCTTCTTAGTCATATTGAATTAGGACCGATCCTAATGACTTCATTTTAACTTAATAACTTCTATAAAAATCTTGTTTCCAAATACTGTCACATTGTGAACTACTAGGTGTTAAGACTTCAACCTACGAATTTTGGAGAGGGGAGACAACTTACCCCCTCACAGGGGTAGAGAGGACAGATTGCAGGATGTTATTCCCTAAGATGGAAGAGGAATGATAGGGAAAGGAACAGAAGAAGGTAAAGATACCCACAAAAGTAGGGGTTGGGCAGCTAGGTCTTTGAAACCAGAGGGGTAAACAGAGACTGTGAAGGCCAGTGCCAGCCTGAGGACACCTGCTATTTGGTGACAGAGACAATTTAACAAGACTGACTCCTGCTCTCATTTGTGAGCTCCAAGAGAGATGTAGGGATGTGCCATGAGTCCTAAGGAAGCTCATAGCATCTTTGGTGAACGTGGAACAGATGGAGCTTGGTGTTCTCATTATAGGGAGGACAAAGGCAGCCAGCAAGGCCTTGCGTCAGAGCCTCTCCAGAGGGTGACAGCCAGATGGCTGCCTCCAAAGAGCAGGAGGACAATGTTAAGAAGACATCAACCTAGGAAAGCACCATTCACTGGGAAGTGCTGAAGCCTTCGTTTTGGTGGTGGTGATGGGGTGGTCAGCCACATTACCACAGACCCTGAGAGCTGGGCCACCTGGCTAGGCAGGCTGGGCCATGAGGCAAAGCACATTAGCCCAGCAGAGTGCCACATTCTTGTGCAGCAGACTGTTACCCACACTTAAGTCTGGCTCTCCAGTTGTTTTCATGAGCAAAGCTTTATTGGAACTCAGTTATGCCTATTCACTTACATAGTGTCTGTGGTTGCTTTCACGGTAATAGAAGGGCTATGCTGAGTATTTGACAGAGATCATATCATCCACAGAGCAGAAAAAGTTTTCAGATCTTTGCAGCAAAATGGCTGGCCCTTGCTCCTGTGATTTAGGAGTTCCTGGCCCTGGAACTTGTGGTGAGCTGCTCCTTGCTCAGAGGCCCATTTTCCTTCCCTATCATGGGGCGAGTATGGCCCTGAAGCTGCTCTGATGATCCAGTGAGGTGAGGCCAGCAAGAGAGAGCTTTGTGAACTGCAGCACACAGTTGTCCCTTGATAACTGCAGGAGATTGGTTCCTGGAGCTCCAGATGATACCAGGATCCATAAATGCTCAAGTCCTCCATACAAAATAGTGTGCGTTTGCATATAACCTGCACACATCCCTCAGCATATGTTTAAATTCTCTCTAGATTGTTTATCATACCTAATTTGCTGTGTAAATAGTTGTATATTATTTAGAGAATAATGACAAGATAAAGTCTGTGTTCAGTAAAAATGATTGTTTTTCAAATATTTTTGGTCTATAGTCGGGTCCACAGCTGTGGATCCCACAAATACAGAGGGCCAATTGTATTGCTCTCTGCATTCAGCCTTCTTGTAACCCCCTTCTCCTGATCTAAACAAAGCCCCTTTTCACAGCCTCTTCAGACTACCCTTGGCGGTGGTGTTTCCCCTGCCAGGTTCACTCTGCTGTTTCTTCTTGATTTTTACCTGCATAACAATGCCTGATGAGCAGGGAGGTGGGATGCACTAGTGAGCTGGGATTTGTTCTAGGACAGCAGTGGTGTTGTCATTAAAATGCTATTTCGTGTGCACATGCTGTGTCCCAGGCACTGTGCTAAATGCTTTGCCTGTATTGCCTCCCTTCAGCCTCACTATAAGAGACAGGCTTTCAGCAGGTAGGTCAGGAGTACCTACAATCTGCCAGACACTCTTCTAGGAGGACGTGAAAGTACCTAGAGCACTGAATGACAGGATTTCTGACCTCATAGAACGTACAGGCCCACTAAGCTGGAGAGTCAGAGAGTAAAGTTAATAGGCTAAAATGCAGTGAGGTAGAAAGCTAAAGGCCTATGAAGAGAGATAAAGCACAAAAACCATATATTGAGTGTCAGATGGGGTGGGAGTGAGGAATGCAGTTTTAAATAGGATGAGCTGTGTAGATATCCTGGGGAAGAGTTTCAGGTGAAAGGAACAGTAAGTGCAGAGGACAGTAGAGAGGGGACGCTGGTGTGTGGAGCAGTGACTGGCACGGTGGGTTTTGCTCATGAGGGCCCAGTGGGTGTCATGAAGACTTGGGCTGCTGTTATCAGGGAGATGGGAGTGATGGCGGGGGATAGTAGCAAAAGAGGGACATGATCTAGTGTACCTTTCTTTTATTCATTTATTTATAGTATGTTAACACAGACTGTGTGCACATTTTAAAAATTGTTGTAACATATACATAATACAGAAGTTGCCTTTCTAACCATTTGAATGTATCTAGTTCAGTCGTGTTAAATAATTCACTTTATTGTGTAGCCAACATCCAGAACTCTTTTCCTCTTGCAAAACTGATGCCCATGTTCCTGTTAAATAATCTTATCTTTTTCCCCCAAACCACTGGCACTCACCATTCTATTTCCTGTCTCTGAATTTGGCCACTCTAGGTACCTGATATAAGTGGAATCATACAACAGTTGTCTTCATGTGACTAGCTGATTTCGCTGAGCATGATGTCATCTGTGTAGTAGCATGTATTAGGATTTTTGTCCTTTTTGTGTGTGTGTGTGTGTGTGGCACTGGGGATCGAACTCACAACTTCGCACTTGCCAGGCAGATGCTCAAGCCACTGAGCCAAACTCCCGGCCCTAGTTTTTTGATTCAGGGTCACACTATGTAGTTCAGGCCGGCCTTGTGCTCATGTCCTAGCCCAAGCCGGCCTTGAACTCATAACACTCCTCCTACCTCAACCTCCCGAGTGCTGGGATTAAAGGACTGCACCACTACGCCCAGCAATTTTTGGCCTTTTTAAAAGGCTCAGTAGAAGTGTGCGACCGGTGTGAACTCCAGAAGAGAAAGAGATGTGCCTTTCGAGAATTCGCCATGTTGGGTCAGAGAGGCTCCAACCAGAAGACAACTAGTCTGCCTTCCTGGTGAGTGCGTGCCACTGGCATGGACTCCAGGAAGAGAAAGATCTGTGCCTCCCATGTGCCTACTGGTGACCCTCTGCTGGCTCCAACACCCAGCTGTCTCACTGGATTTTGGACCCTGTCTGTGCCTCCCATGTGCCTACTGGTGACCCTCTGCTGGCTCCAACACCCAACTGTCTGTGCCTCCCATGTGCCTACTGGTGACCCTCTGCTGGCTGCAACACGCAACTGTCTCACTGAATTTTGGACCCTGTCTGTCCAGAGTCATTGTGGGACTCAAGCAAAGCCCTTCTCTCTGGTCCTTAGTAACCCTGAGACTGAGGAAGGTGAAACAGATGATCCCAAACATCTGTCTCAGTTCTGCATCATGGGGCTCTGATGTGGCAGCAAAGGGAGTAAGGTCCTAACTCACCCCATCCAGTGGGTGATTCTTGATTGTGACCATCCTAATAGCTTTTGAAGTAGATGTCCTTGTGGTTTTTGATTTTCCTTTTCCTAATAATTAGTTGAACGTCTTTTTCATGTGCTTGTTTTTCATTTGTCTATCTTCAGGCAAATGCCTGTTCAAATTCTCTGCCTATTTCTGATCAAATTATTTTTGAGTTGTAGAACTTAGTCATATATTCTAGAAATTAATCTCTTATTAGTGATGTCATTTCAAATGTTAGTTTCTATCATTGTGACAAAATACCTGAGGAAATCTGCAAAAAGAGAGATAGATTTATTTTTGGCTCACCATCTCACCTTCCTGAGCCTCAGTTTCCACATCTGTAAAACGAGGCCAATTTCATGGGCTTCACTAACTAGGAGGTTGATTCAGGCTTCCAAATGCTGCTGGCAAAGCCCAGCTCGAGCTTGCTAAACTGGGCAGTCGGGAGCTGTTCACAGGGCTGGTGCTGACATGGTTGGATGGTGTAGACCTGAGTGCCAGCTCTGAGAGTGCCTTGTTCTTCAGAGAATGTGGCCAAGGATGCTCTGAGCTCTGTCTTCATCTCCAAGAGGGAAGTGGAAAGAAGCGGGAGAGGAACAGTGGGAGCTGGGACTGCACTGAGACAGTGGCGTGGAAGTGCAGAGTCTGGATGGGCCACGGGAAAATAGGCAAGTCACCCACTGGATGGGGTGAGTTAGGACCTTACTCCCTTTGCTGCCACATCAGAGCCCCATGATGCAGAACTGAGACAGATGTTTGGGATCATCTGTTTCACCTTCCTCAGTCTCAGGGTTACTAAGGACCAGAGAGAAGGTCTTTGCTTGAGTCCCACAATGACTCTGGACAGACAGGGTCCAAAATCCAGTGAGACAGTTGGGTGTTGGAGCCAGCAGAGGGTCACTTCCATGAATCGAGGCTTGGCTACACTCATACTGTACATCCCCCAGGCCTGGCACAATGGGAGACACTCAAGAAATACTGTTGAATGAATGTGTTTAGTAAAAAAAACAGCCCAGGTATCAGACCCAATGGGATTGTCTCCTCTGGGCCAGCTCTACCTGAATGGGCAAGTTGTTTCACCTTGTTGAGCTTCCATTTCCCAAAACAAGGGTGTAAGTCCATTTGGCAGGTGCACCAGCAGAGATTGGAACCCAGGTCTGCCCAGTTCTTTGGCTGATTTTCTGAACAATGCTGTCCTGTTCCTTTACTGATTCACTCATTTATTGAGCACCTACTGTGTGCCAGACATAGTTCTGGGCTCTGTGGATATAGCAATCAAGGCTGGTAGGTTTCTGCCCTCAGGATTTATATTCTAATTTAAGGTGGTGAACAGGCAACAGCATTGATGGGGACTACTTAGAAGGGACCGGGATGGGGACAAAATGGGGCTACCTTATTTGCTGTGGTCAGGGAAGAACATCTTGATGGCATTTGAGTAGTAGCAGCCATACATGTACCATAATTAGCCACTGTGTGCAAAGAGCCTGAACAAGTAATTAACAAAGGACACACATACTTAGAGAGGCCTCAGACCTGCCGATGACAAAGTGATGAAAATGTGGAAGGAAATCAGTTATCAGAGCACTCTAAACAGCCTGAAAAGGCTCTGAGGAGCAGCACAGTAGGTCTGCACCCCTGGTCACATTGGTTCCCTTCTCCACTGCCTCTGCCTTCTAGGTAAAGCAGATCATGGAAGAGGCCGTCACGCGCAAGTTCGTCCATGAAGACAGTAGCCACATCATCTCCTTCTGTGGTGAGTCTGTGGTCCACCTGGGCCCGGGGAAGTGATGCCCATGCTGGAGCTGCCTCAGGGAAGGCACATCTCTGAGCCAGCATTCTCATATGCTGTTTTTGCTTTGTGTTATTTTTGGATCCCAAAGGGACTCTTGGGGAATTTCAAAGTAAAAATAGTGCAAGACACAACAAGCAATGACTTTGGACCCCCATGGAGGGATCATCACAGGGGATCACCTTGCCCTCCTCAAGGGCTCAGTTAGTGCTATCCACACCCTGAGCACTGGGTGTGTCTGCCTCTGGGAAATTACCTCCGTGTCTTTTCCTTGCTCTGCCTCTGTTGAGTGCTAGGTAAAGGAGAGATACACAGAGATATTTAATGAGAGGGGGAAGAGAACCCTGACACATCGTGAGGGACCCCAGCAGCTGGCTCAGCACAAGAGACAGTGGGGGCTCAGTGTGACTCACTGCTCTCTTCGCACAGCTCTGTCATAAGGTCCAGAAATACCCACACTGCCAGGTCCCACTGTACTTTGATGGCAGCTGGAGACACATTTTACGTGTGCCTGAAGTCAGCACTGAGCTCAGAGTCTATGTGTATATATACGTGGGAGCGTTCTTTCCTGCTCCCTGAAATGCTTTCTTTTAATAATCGGAGTGTCTGATGGTGAAGAACATGCTCTAATTCCCCTCTGTGACCTTGGCCCCGTGGAGAGGCCTGAGCAAGGACACCTGGCCAGCCACTAGCTTCCATCCAGATGGCTGAGGTGCCGTCACTTGGCGCCTGAATGCTAAGCACACTGTGACTTGGGGGTCAGAACCTCAGGTCACCCCCTTTTCAGTCAGGTGTACTTGGGTTCAAATCCCCACGTTTACCACTTACTGTTGACCTTGGGCAGAATCTTAGTTTCTAGGTATAATATATTTTTTTACACACATACATATGTATGTATGTATGTGTATATACATATGTAGAAGTGTTTATGTATGTGGAATATATATTTTATATCTAAGTATACTCATGTGATACATATTTTTACAAATATGTTTTTATTTACATGGCTTTTTATTTTCTCCTGGACATTTTATTTGCAAATCAAATCACATTCATATCAGAATTTGCTAACATACCTACCAACTAAAGTTTTTTTTGTTTTGTTTTGTTTTGTTTTGTTTTGAGGCAGGGTCTCACTATGTAGTGTAAGCTGACCTTGAACTCGCTTATGTAGCCCAGGCTGGTCTCAAACTCACAGCAGTCTTGCTGCCTCAGCCTCCCAAGTGCTGGGATTATACGCATGAGCCACTATTCCCGCCCCAGCTAAAGTCTTAAAAAAATAAAAAGTGATAAAAATAGTTATAATAGTTCCCTAACTCAGATCCAAGTTTTTGGGTGGGAGAAATTGGATGGCACTAAATGAAACTTAAAGAATCTCACTGATTTTTTTTTAATCCATTGTCCCTATGGCCATTGTCCAGAGTTGGACAGTGTGTACAAAGCCTGAAAAGAGTATTAAAAAATAAATAATGTGTATATAAAAGCCATGTACACTCATAATTCCAGCTACTTGGGAGTCTGAGGCAGGAGGATAGCATGTTGGAACCCAACTTAATCAACTTAGACCCTGTTCAAAATGAAAAATAAAACAGAAGGACTGGGGATGCAGCTCAGTGTGAAGTCCCTGTGTTCATTCCCCAATACCATCACCACTCCCCTCAAAAAAAGAGACTTTTAAGTGAACCTCACCTACAATATTTTAAATGTATGGGTAGATTAGTCAATTTTTAGATGTTCATTCAAAACCAAGTGATGTCTTAAAGAAAGACAGATGATTAACCCGAAACATCTCACAGTTTCTCCTCACACATAACCTAGGCCAATCTCTCACCGTGGGGTTGGCTCACTTATTCTACGAATGGTGATAACTAGAGCTCTTACACTATGGGTTTTGTGGCAAGAATTAGATATGGCAAATCTTAACACTTACCTGATACACAGCAGGTGCCAAAATAAAGAATAGTTCTTATACTCACTTTTTAAATAAACATGGATTATGCACCCGTTGCATACCACAGTGAGACAGAAGGTAAGAAGATAGAGGGCCCCTAGCCATAGCAGGACTAAGATGGGGGCCTCAATGTTTTGAACAGGGATAGTGTCCCAGAAGGGCTCATTTAAGCCTAGAGAGAGAAAGTAACTCACCAGATGTCACTCAGCAAATCAATGGGAGAGCCCAGACCTAAACCCAGGTGTGTACTTTGGGCAGGGCTTCCAAGAGAAACACAAAAATGAGATGACTATGAAATCCTCCTTCCCAGGCCCTTTGTGGAAACACAAGGATTACATGTGGTGCATCTTGAACTCAGACTTCGTTGAATCCTGGCTCCATCAGTTACTCGCTGGGTGGCCTGGAGAAATTTAGTTCACCTCTCTGAGCCCCAGTGTCCACATCTGAGAAGCAGAAATTTTTTTTTTTTACTTTCTGGCCATGGAGGAGATTAAATGAGATCCATAAATTTTAGCTGTGCTGTAATCCCAGCATTGATGGTGATACAGTTCCTGAACCTGATGAACCTCAGCAGTCAGGCAGTGCAGTCTCTTCTCCCTCTTTGACAGAAACAACAGAGATTACATGAAGTAGCCACTGTGTTCCAGGCTCTGCCTGGTACTTCATGTGTGTTTTCACTTGTCCTACCAGCCGCCTTGTGAGGTTAATGTTTATACTGTTCCCCCTTTACAGATGAGAATACTGAAGCCCAGAGAGGTGAAGTCATTGTCCACAGTTACATGGCTGGTTAGTAGCTGGCCAAGGATATGAAAAGAGGTGGTCCAAACTTGGACCACAGCTGTGGGCTAACCACTGTGCTCTCTTGCCATCTCTGAAGAGTGTGACAGGTGGAGGGAAGGCATGTTTTTCAGTGATACTCACCTGAACTTAGTGATTCTAGGAGTCCTGGCTGGCCAGGGCACCTCTGATCACAGGGACTGGGGCATGTGGACAGGACACGGCCTACTGACCCCCATGTTCCCACAGCGGCAGTGGAAGCCTGTGTCCTACATGGGCTGCGTCGGCGGGCAGCTGGCTTTCTGCGCAGCAACAAGATTGCAGCTCTCTTCATGAAGGTGGGCAAGAGCTTCCCACCAGCTGAGGAGCTGAGCCGCAAGGTCCAGGACCTGGAACAACTGATTGAGAACGCGTGAGTGTGAAGTGTTGGGAACAAGGTGGGACAGTTCCCCAAAGGATGGTCTACAACCTTACTCAGCCCCTGCAAGGGCCCACACCTCTTGGACCACCTTTGTTTTCCTTTCTAGTCCTCAGACCTGCCTGGCTTTTCTACCTCAGGGCCTTTGCACATGCAGTACCCTTGTATTAGCTTTCCATTGCTGGTTCATGGCATAAACTATTTAAATGAGAAAAGATTAATCTGGGTTCATAGTTTCAGAGGTTTTGGTCCATGATCACCTAGCCCCAAATTAGAAACATCATGGTGAAAGGGTGTGGCAGAGGAGAGCTGCTTGTGTCATGGAAGCCAGGAAACAGATCAAGGAAGAGCCCAAAGGAAGACACAACCTTCAGAGGCATTCTCCCAGTGACCTACTTCCTCCAGCTAACACCTACCTTGTAGCGGCACATTCAGCCATGAACTCATCCATAGGTCAGGTTAGTGACCTCACAACCCAGTCACCTCTCCAGACATCTCTTAGTCCAGTCAAGTGGACAATCAAGGTTAAGTGTCAGACCTCCACCAGGTTCATTGCCTGTTCTTCCAGGCCTGGTTCCTTGCCTTGTTCACACCTTCCCTAGCTCTGTAGAGTCCAACCCACACACCATCTTCTCTCTTGTATCACCATTTAGTTTCTTCCCACTTGTTGCCACTTATAGCCATTTGTGCATTTGTTTACTGCCGACTTGACTGTAATCTGTCTCCCTGAGTGCCATGAGAATAGGCATCTCACCTGTGCCGTTTTCTATTGTGTACCCAGCATGGGGAGCAGCGTACAGCATCTGGTCCATGCCCATGAAATGGTTGTTAAGTGAATAAGTGCTGAGTGGGAGCCACACCCTGTTCTAAATGTAAGACAACTGACATTTAACAGAACCCATGTGGTCTCGGCGCAGGCCAGATACTGAGGCCTCTGGTTAAAACTCACATTGAAGCAGCCATTGAAGGAGAAGACAGCTTCTCTTGCTTGTGTTGGTGGCTGTTTATATGTGTTGGAGGCTCGGGACTGAAGGTGGTACCTAAGTATCTGTTGCCATACCTGCCCCCTGAAGTCCTAGATGCATAGCCAAGTGCCCAACAAGGATGGCAGACAGGGCTCAGCTACTCCTGGTGCCTGTAGCTCCCAGGAGACAGTGTTGCAAAAGTTTCTGAAGCTGTAGTTGGGCATCATGCATGAATCTGTTGGCTGTGTCTATCATAGACACGACAAGGCAGGAGACCAATGTGTGTTTCCCAGCTTTCCATTACTGTAACTAAATTCCTAAGATAACCAAGTTATAAAGAAGAAAGCTTTATTTTGACTCACAGTTTTGGAGATTTCAGTCCATGTCTGATTGGCCCCTTTTGTGCTTGTGATGAAGCAGCACTGCATGATGGGAAGTGCATGGCAAAGTACACTGTTTACCTCCTAGCCACATGCAGAAAAAAAGAAGAGACCAGTCCTAGAAGCCCCTTTGTAGGCATATGCGCAGTAGTAACCTGAGGCCACCTCTAAGCCCCCTTCTTAAAGGTTCTGCCACCTTCCAGTGGCACCAAGCTGGGGATCAAGCCTTTAACTCATGGTCCTTTGGGGACATTCCAGATCCAAACTGCAGTATGCCCTAAATTTGCCATCTCTGCAAAGGTGGTCACTCCACTAAGTGAGACACATACCCACCTTTTCTTTCTTGCCCATTGGTCCCTGCCTGCCAAGGGATGCTGGCCAGAGCTCAAACTTTGGCTCTACCAGCTCCTTTTGCAGTGACCTCCCAGTCTTTGGGTGCCTTCTAGCCAGCTCCCAGGTATTCCCAGATAACTTTTTTTTTTTTTTTTTTTTTTTTTTTTT
>RJWM01040691.1:0-15322 GCA_004363535.1 Dasyprocta punctata
GGGGTCTTCTATGTAGAGTATCATATCATCTGCAAATAATGATAATTTCACTTCTTCCTTTCCTATCCTTATTCCCTTTATTTCTTCCTCTTGTCTAATTGTAGAGCATAAAATATTTAGAGAAAACTGACAAAAGATGTCTTTTCAGTATGCTTGTTTTCCTAACCTCGCTGGTTGGACCATTTGCCTAGATTTTCTTCAGCTGCATTCTTTCCATCAGTTGGGCACACTCAGTGAAGGTTATCACTGCTCATTGGAATAATGTTTCACAGGCGTTTTTAAACAGTGGAAACTTTGTCTAATGATATCTTGCAGGGACATCCATTTATAAACAGATTAGAATGAAATAGTGGCGTTGTTCTGCTTGAATGGGAACTGGACCAAGTTGTTGAAGCAAGGAGAGTCCTCTATTTAAAAAGATTTAAATTGGATTTTCAAATGTGAGCTGCATATGTTTCTTTTTTACTTATTTGTTTTTTGAGACAGGGTTTCACCATGTAGTTCAGGCTGGCCTTAAACTTGCTGTTTAGTTAGTTCATGCTGGCCTTGAACTTGCTATGTAGCCCAGGCCAGCTTTGAATTCACTGCAATCTTCCTGCCTAATCTTTCTGAGTGCTGGGATTACAGTTGTACCACGACTGGCTGTGTTTTAATTTATTTTAAGCAGCTTGTCTGACTTTAAAAAGCCTTGAGCTGGGCGTAATGATGGGTACCCCACAGCTACTCTGATGCTGAGGCAGCAGGATCACTTGACCCCAGAAATTGGAGGCCAGTCTGCACCACGTAGTGCAACTCTGTCTCAGGGAGAGAAAGTTTGAAAGCATGTATTTGTGAATTGTTCCCATATTTAAAGTATACCTCTTTAACTTTAGGGCGTCAGAATTTTTTTTTTTTGCAGAATGCAAATTAAGATAGTTTAGGTGTATGAAATTCTGATGGTGTGTGTGCGTGTGTTTGTGTGTTTGCATGTGCATGTGAATATGTGTGTGTTTACTGCCTGGCTTTATTTCAGCCTTTAGTGGGTGAGAACAGAAGGTTTCAGGTTTGAGATTTCATGTGATCTGCAAGTAGCTCTAGTTGAGGACAAAAGATCAGGGTAACATCAAAATTCAAGAAGATCCCTAAAATTAGTTCTCTTTAATGCACAAGAGTAGATAAAACAATTTGCTTTTTTCTTAGTTATATGCTAGCTAGAACTGCTGGATACTGCTTCTAGAATTTTCTGTCAGTAAGGCCAAATTCCCACATTTAATTCCAATGTAATCTGCCTTTAAATATGTAAAAGTCAACCCTTCCCCCAAATAGGTGAATGTGTATGGTGAATCTTTATGCCACAGTACGGATGTATAAGTGTAGATTTTTGCTTTCATATATGAGTAACTCTGTGAAGACCTGGGCGGGTCAGTGGCTTTGCTTTTGTGTAAAAGAACATTGTAGTTTCTCATCGGAAGCAGGCAGTGAGGTAGCCTAAGTCCCTAACCTTAATTTAGAAGTGGTTGAATTAGGAATTTTCACAGAAACTGTAAAAAAAGTTTTACTGAGATATGACTTATATACCTTATACTTTACCCATGCAAAGTATGCTTTTACTGTATTTATAGTTATGTGACCATCACCACAGGTTTTAGAGCATTTTTATGACCTCTGAAATAAACTCCAATACTGTCATTGGGTAGTTCCTTTAAAAACGGCTTGCCAAACGAAAGTATTCCAGGTCCTTCTTGTTTCAGACAAATATGGGTGAAACAAGCTAAAAACAGTGCCAAAAGTTCATTTGAAAAGTGAGAGGTGAAGGTGTAAGGGAAAAACTGGATCTGCAGAGCCAACTTGGGGCGAACAAAAGACAAAAAGAGAAAAGGAGTAAAAATAAATACCTGCCCTGGGTCTGGGACACCCAGGATGGGCCACTGTGAGAGGTCAAGACCACCTGGCTCCTCCTGCTCTGGTCGCATTCATGCCACCCACATCTTCTGGGAGCCAAAAAACCCTCTCTGTAGAGAGGGTTCTGGCAGCCCGGGCTCTTGTGATTGACAGGCGCACCCCGCTTCTCCAGCCAGCTTGCCACAGCCTGCCTCCTACATCACTGCCTCCTAGCCTTCCCTCCTTCTTCCTGGTTTCCCAGTCTTCTGCCAAACCTACTTCCAGTGTCTGTGGATTTATCTATTCTGGATGTTTCATACACACTGAATCATAATGACATGTTACTGACCTTTTTGTTACTGACTTTTTTCTTTTTCTTTTTGTATCAAAGAGGGTTTTTTGCTCTTTATTTTTTTACTTTATTTTAAAGAGAATGAAACTTAATAAAGTAGAGCAAAGTCCATCAAAACAAAACAGTGAAAGTGGTACAGAACTTCAAAACAGGATAATAGTGAATCAACAATGGCTACTGTAATATATATTGTTATCTTCACTGTAGTTGTCCATGCTGTCAGATAAAGTAAAATCAAATAAAACAAAACAGAATAAAACTAATCAAAACAGAACATTAAATAAAAGAAAACAATAAATTGGAACAAAACTAAACAATGAGAACAATTGGATTTCAAAAACAAGACAGAAGGAAATGCCCCATATTTTTATATTGCATGCTGTTGTCCTTCTAATAGAAGCTCAGACTACTGACCTTAGGCCTGCAAAGTCAATCAAACAATAGAAGCTTTTAGTTGTTTTTGTACTTTGGTTGCTATCAAATCATCCTGTCCTCCCAACCAACTGGTTGCTTACTGAGAGTAGGCGGTGGTGGGCTTCTAGGTTCTCAGCCTGCACACCAGTTAGCTCACAGAAAAGGCAAACTGACTTCTGTCTTCCTGGGCCCTGCATGGTTTGCATGGCTTATAGGAAGGGCAAACTGGCTTCTTGTACTCCTCCCAGACCCAGCATGGCTTGAGCAGAAGGGTAAACTGGCTTCTTTCTTCCTCCTGACTATTTTCAACATGTTTTCAAGGGTTATACAGGTAGTGTACATTGGAACATTATTTCTTTTCTTTTGTTTTTTGAGACGTCTCATGTAGCCCAGGTTGTCCTTGAACTTGTGATCCTTCTTCCTCAGCCTCCTGAGTGCTGGGATTGCAGTCATGCACCACCATTCCTGGTATAGTACTTCATTTCTTTGTATCACTGAGTAATATTCCATTGTAAGGGGATACTATATTTACTTACCATTCATCAGGTGGTGTACATTTAGTCGATTTCCACTTTTTGACTCTTCTGAATCAAGCTACTGTGTACATTCATACAGATTTTTATGTGGATGTAAGTTTTTAAATTTTGGGGGGATATATGCTTACCTAGAAGTAGAATAGCTGAGTCATATATATGGTCATTTTATATTTAGCCTTTTGAGGAACTGCTACACTGTTTCCAAATATTCTTCTACATACCTATCAGCAAAGTGTAAGGGTTCTAATTTCTCAACATCCTTGGTAACACTTTTTATTATCTTGTGTTTTTCGCAATTATTCTAATAGTCGTAGAGTTAGTATGTCATTGTAGATTAAATTTGAAAATAGAAGGTAGGCATAACAGTAATGGTGGTACTAGTCTAAGATGAGTTAGTGTTAAAGTATTTGATAGGTTGATGTAAGAATATATTAGTAAGCCGGGCGTGGTAGCACACGCCTTTAATCCCAGCACTCAAGAGGCTGAGGTAGGAGGAACGTTTTGAGTTCGAGGCCCGCTTGGGCTACAATGTGAGCACAAGGCTGGCCTGAGCTACATAGTGTGACCCTGCCTCAAAAAACTAGGGCTGGGAGTTTGGCTCATTGGCTTAAGCGCCTGTCTGGCAGGTGCAAGGTTGTGAGTTCGATCCCCAGTGCCGCAAAAAAAAAAAAAAAAAAAAAAAAAAGGAAAAGAAAAAAAGGAAAAAATATATATATATTAGTAGCCACTTACACGTTTAAAAAACTGTTGCTGCAGATTTATTTTATTTCTGAGGATATAGTTCTGTCACCCACTCCCCTGGCCCAAATCTTTTATTTAAAAACAAAACAGACCATTCAGTTGTTCTGAATGTTCAGAGCATTCGTGTGTAGTGTGGATCTGCTTTACCCAAGCAGAGGTTTGCTGTTGGCTATTAAATAGAGACTTGCTGAGATGTGCCAGTCGGGGTTCAGTTGGGAGACAGAAAACTACACAGTAACTTAGCAGAAAAGACTGTGATGAGTTAACTGTAACATGGGGGTGGATTAATGAGGGCCTTAGGAGTGACAAATCAAGGTCGTTTTAAAGGAGCGATGTGGGAACAGCAGAAGTAAAGAGCAGTTTCTATCCCAGGCCTGAGAGGGTACTTCTTCACACCCAGGATAGCTCGCGACCTGTTGGAAAAGGCCAAGGTGAAGGCTAGGAGTTCTCTTGAGTGTCTAGTGTTGGAGTGGGCCCTTCTGGGCCTAGAGAGTGCTGTCCTCACAGAGGAGCTCTTCTGCAGAGCGTCTGGGTTCTCGGAAGGAGGGTGTGCACACCACAGGAGCCCCAAGATGGAAAAGGCGTCCTGGCAGAGGAGTGCTGTGGAGCCAGGAGGTTGTTTTGCTTCTGTGGTGTCCTTTCGTGTTCTCTGGTAACACGGATAATGCATTTACTGATAACGCTTAATACCCCAGACCTGTTCAGTTTGTATTTTGAGACCAGCTATCACTAAGTTGCTAAATTGCCCAGACTGGGTTTGAATTTGTGATCCTCCTGTCTCAGCCTCCAGAGTACTGTGATTGCATGCCTGGCTTCAGTTGAGCTTTAAAGAACAACTCCCAAAATTTTAGTACAGAACAGGAAAACTAATGGAGATGCTGTCTCTTTTATGATTAAGAAACGCCCTGTCTAATGTGAAATTGCTTCTGAAAACATTGTTTCTTTGCTAATAATTTTTTTTTTTGTTTTGTTTTTGTCTGTTCCGGGGATCAAACTCACAACCTCGTGTCTCCCAGGCAGGCATTTAAGCCACTGTGCCAAACTCCCAGCCCTTTAAAACATTGCTTCTTGAACCCCACTGTTATTTCACCATTAGGAAAGCTGAGCCAGAAGGCCGCTCTGCTCGTGCTGTGGTCGTGCTGGCCAGCTGTGGGGCTGAGCCGGCCTGCGCCTGCTCCAGAGTGCTGCCTGTTCCGCTGCTCTCCGTCTCGTGCTCTGGAGGAGCTGTGCAGTGAGGTGCAGGCCTCTCGTCTTGGTGATGACAGTCACCCTCCAGTCGGAGGCAGTAGCGTTGTGGCTTGTATTTGCCTAGTAAGGGATGTTGGGTACTGTTTCATAAACATGCTGATCGTTTTACCTCTTGGGGGAAATGTTTATCGCCAGTTTAATTAGACTCCTCTTTTTCTCTTTAATTTTTGTTAGCCCATGTTTGCAGCGTATGATGATTACATTCATTGTGAGAAATTGGTAAATGGATGGAACATGTTTCAGTTCTTTTTATCCCCTGTCCCCCAACCCCTTTTGGACAGCATCAATTCATTTACTTACCTTATAAGTCCTTGTAAAGTTAATTATCATGCGTACAGTTTAACAACCCAATTAAGCCCCCCCACCCCCCACTTTTCTGTTGAGTTGTGTAGCTTCCTCTGTACTTGGCCTAGAACTTATGTACTCTGTGCTGGTGTCAAACTCACCATCCTCTTGCCTCAGCATCCCAAGTGCCCAAGTTTTTTAATTTAATGTAATCAACTTATTTATTTTGATATTGTTGCCAATGCTTTTGGCATCTTACTAAAAAAAAATCATTGTCAAGACCAGTGTTTTCCCTAGGAGTTTTATGGTTTATGTTTTACTCATAGGTCTTTGATCCATTTAGCATGTTTTCAGAGTGCATCCATGTTGTAGTTGTATCAGAACTTCACTTTGCTTTGTGACTGAGTAATACTCATTCTAAATATATACCACTTTTATTTTATCTGTTCATCTCTTGAGGGATACTTGGGTTGTTTCTACCTTTTGTGAATAATGCTGCTATGAACATGGGCATAAAGTATTTGTTTTGGTTCCTTTGTTCAGTTATTTTGGGTGTATACCTAAGAGGGAAATTGTGCATATCGAAACAACAGTCAATTTAGAAATGAGTAGAGGGCTTAGACATTCTTCAAAGGTAAACAAATAGATAACAGATGTGCAAAGATGTTAAACTTGTGAATAGGGTGATCCCAATCAAAGCCACTGTGTGCATACCTGCTAGAAAGATGGAAAGTGAGAAGGGCGACAGCTGCGGAGGGCTGGGAACCCTAGTACTTGGCTGGAGGGAGGGCAGAATGGGCAGTTGCTAAGTAGTTTACATTGTAAAGATGGACTCTCGTGTGTGTCTGCTGTTACACTAGTGCAGTGAAATGGTTTATAAGATACAGGTTTGCTTTACTAACCTACCAGAATTGTCTGTTGGAACTTCTCACACTTGATCCTCAAAAATTGCCACATTGGATTATCAGGTGTATTTGTAAAACCATGAACGTTAATATTTAAGACATACGGGAATCTAGTCCCCCCCCCAAAAAAAAAAACACCAGCAATGACAGGAAAGTAGAAGAGTGACTATTAGACAAGAACAAAGGAATTGAAAGAGGAAGGAAGTTTTTTTTTTTTTAAGCTTCCAAAGTACAGGAAGGTACTCCAGGGGGATTTAGGATGGATGATTTAGTACTAATGCTGTATACCAATTCTGCCATATCAGGTTTGAAACTGAAGATTTTTTTTTTTTTTTTTTTTTTTTTTTGTATCTTGTAACATCAGTCAAGCAGTGATAAAGGACAGGAAATGGCTTTAAAGAAGCAAAAACAAAACAGGGCCAAGATCTGCCTCCTAGGGGCTGACAAAGGGTTTGAGGTTTTACAGAAACAGGGAGCAAAGGCAAGAGTTGGGACTCTACATAGCTCGGGGGTTTTTGTAGCTGATGGTGTAGGGTTTCTAGTATGGCTTATTGGAGTGGCTGATCTCAAGCCTCTTTCTGTGAGGTTCTGGGAGAGTATCATCAGTTGAGGGGGTCATTTGATTTCCATAGTGAGTTGTGGCTCACCTCATGGGGTGGTCTGTGAGACTCTGTCCTTCCCAACATCTGAGGTGACTGCAGGGCTAGGACAGTGACGGAGCCTTCTGGGCCGCAGCTACAGGGTGTCTGGAACTGTATACTGTAAAAATTGGCAAGGGAATGTTTGTTCTCATACATCTAGAAAATTGCTTCAGTTACTCTTTCCTTGTATGCTCAGTCTTGAAGGGGATAAGACAGGCTGGGCAAATTGAGAGCTAATGACCTCGTGCTCCTTAAGCAGTTAACATGCCTACCTGGAGAGCTGAGCTGAGATGCCAGACTTCATCCTGCCTTTACACAGGTCCGGCCTCTAGGTTCCTATCACAAAAGACTTTTTCTTCCTGTGGATATATGGTATAATGATTTTTTTTTCTTTTTTTTGAGATAGGGTTTTGCGATGCAGTTCAGGCTGGCATTGAACTCACTGTGTATCCCAGACTGGTCTCAGACTTGCAGCGATCCTCCTCCCTCAACCTCCTGAGTGCTGGGTTTACAGGCATGCGCCACAATGCAATTAAGTTGAAAATTAGAAAAAGATACTTTGACTTTGTAGTCATTTTACAAAATAAGTCAAAGAATAGTTAGCAGCTTAAAATTTCTCAATGATTTTAAAAACAATTCATGTAATTTCTGTATTTAATCCTTAAAATGTATTCTTTTTTTGAGTTAAGAAAACTGAAAGAAGTGCTTGTGTTTTGTTGAAAAATTTGTTATCAAAGAAAAGCATTCAGAATACTTGTATCTTCTGAATCTATTAAGTGAAACGATTTGACAGCTGCTTTTTCACTTGTTTTCCTTTACAGTAATGTTACTAAATATTGTATAAGCATACGATTGTTAGATTTCCAGTCATTTCATTTCCTAGTGTTGCCACAACATTTTATATTAGTAAACATTAGTATGTATAATTGAAAGATATTCTGGTTATTTTTATGTGAATAGTTGCAAAGTAGGTATGAAATTATAAAATTTCTGTGACTTAAGATGTAAGTTTGTTTAAAGCGTATAATGACTATTACCCAGAGATGAAAATTTTCACCAAGGGAAAATGTCGGACAGTAAGTACAATAAGCACAGGATGCTGTGGTTGCTATGAGTATTTTACGGAAGAATTTTCAACAGGAAGGATGAACTGTCTCCCAAGAACTTTTTACACTGTGACCATGAACTATTGTTTGATTTCAGCATTTTTCTTGTCCAGGATTTGTGTAACATTTTTGTAGTTGATTGTAAACGTTTTAATAGTCACATACATTGAAACAGCCCGATAGAAGTGCATAGGCACATTCTCTCATTCTCATCCTCCTACCTCGGCCTCCCAAGTGCTGGGATTACAGACATGTGCCTCATACCCCCCTCTCTCTCTCTCTCTCTATCTATCTCTATCTCTATCTCTATCTCTGTCTATCTCTATCTCTATCTATTAGTTACTTTGAGACCGAGTCTCACATAGTTCATGCTGTCTTTGAACTGTTCAGTGCAGGCTGTCCTTGAACTTGTGGCAGTCCTTCTGCCTCAGCCTCCTGGGTGCTGGGATTACAGGTGTATGTCACCATGCCTGGCTTGTGTCTCTTACTGCAATTAATGTTTTAAAATGTAAACAGTTTCCCATGTTATAGTGTGTTTTCTGTAATGAAAGTTTTACTTATATGGTTTTTATAATATCTAATGTATAGAAAATGGAATTCTGTAAGTTTTTAATATCATTAATTTTTATTTTTTAGATTATCTGCAATGGTGAAATGAAGTAACTCAAGATGAGCAAGTTAAAAGTGGTATCAGAGAAAAGGTACCATAATTCTAAATATTAATTTGTATAGAGAAGTAATACATGATAAAATTATTTGAAATTGATTATTTTAACAAATATGTTTATATTTTATTAATATTTAGTGTCTAAGTTAAAGGAGGAGATAATAAACTAACTGATGGGGTATATTTGCCTGCATCTAGTTTTTGTATGGCCAGTAGGTCTAATAGTGATTGTTACAAGAACTGAAAATCAAAATTATAATCATATCGTGTGATACACAAAATTCAAATTTTAGCATACATAATAAAAGTTATTGGAACATAACTCTGCCCATTTATTTTCGTATTGTTTGTGGCCACTTTTGTGCTCCAGTTGCAAAATTGAGTAGTTGTGACATAGTGTAACCTACAATACCTGAGACACACGGTACAGTATAATCACACAATGGAGTTAATGCTGCTGCTGCTGGGTGCCATCCAGTGGAAAAGGATCTTCAGTACTAGGTGCAGCGAGCTGAACCTTAGTTACAGTGTGTGGCAAGTTTCAGTGTGTTTGGTGCAGTCACTCAGTTGTGAGCTGTAGTTGAGGGAATGTGTGTTTTAAAGTTCGCCATAAATCATGACTCATGAACAGTGTATTTAAATGAAATTTTGTCATTTTCATTGGAGTTGCCTGATTGTGGCATAGCTTTTTAAGAAATATTATGAGAAATGAAACTTGGGTCTGTGGCTGTGATCCTGAGACTAAGGCTCAGAATTCTCAGTGGGGACCACCTAGTTCTCCTTGGGCACAAAAAGGGTGTCAGTCAAGTCCTGACATCTAGGTAGTGCTGACTGTATTTTTTGACCTTGCTGAAATTGTATGAACTGAGTTTGTGTCCAGAATAAACTCTGAGTATTAGGCTTTTAGAGTGTTTAAAAAAGCAGTGTGCATAGAATATGGCCTGAGAAATGGACAGGCGGTTTCACCTCGCATCACGAGTAATATTTCATGTCATCCATTGCTTCAGGTAAAGCAGATTCTGCCACATAAAAGTATTACTGTGTGTCCCCAAGCACCTGTTCACTGGATCTGGCACTGTAAAACTTCTGACTTTTTCCCAAGCCAAAACAATCATGAAAGGTAAACATTTTGAATCAGTTCAGTACATTAAGGCAGACAAGGCGGTGCAACTAAAGACACTCAAAAAGTGACTTTCAGGATTACCTCAGAAAATAGGAAGGACAGTGGACTAAGTGTGCGTGCAGCAAGGGGGAGGATTTTGAGAGGTACTAGTAGCAAGGAATCAGTCAGTTACTGATTGATTGAGACAAGGTGTCACTATACAGTTCAGCCTGGCCTTGAATTTACTGTGTAACCTAGACTTGCCTCAAACTCGTGGTTATACACCTGCCTCATTCTCCTGGGTGCTGGGATTATACCTGGCAATCTGTCTGTCTGTCTGTCTATCTATCTGTCTATCTATCTGTGTATCTATTTGTTAATTTTGAGATAGTCTCTCGCTATGTAGTTCAGGCTAGTTTTGAACTCAGTGTGTAGCCCAGGCTGGCCTTGAATTTGTGGCAATCCTTCTGCCTCAGCCTCCCAAATACTGGGATTACAGGTATATGCCACCATGCCTGGCTTGTGTCTCTTACTGCAATAAATGTTTTAAAATGTAAACATTTACTATATATTTTGGTCACATGTGTATGTGGTATCTGGCCCTTGACAGAAGTTTGCCTGACCTGTTGAGTTAAACACCTACAGTGAATGTGACTGATAGCTTTGGAATTTTCGTAGCTATACAGCCTTGTAGGTTGCTAAACTCTGATATGCCTTGTTTTTTCATATGTAAAATTAATGATAATGATGTCACAAGGTTGCAAAGATTAAGTAGTACCTGGCTGGCTTGTTAAATAAATGCTTCTTCTTCTTCTTCTTCTTCTTATTTTTTTTTTTTTTGCGGCACCGGGGATTGGACTCACAACCTCACGCCTGCCTGACAGGCGCGTAAGCCGCTGAGCCAAACTCCCAGCCCTGGTTTTTTGAGGCAGGGTTGCACTGTGTAACTCAGGCCGGCCTTGCGCTCGCGTTGTAGCCCAAGCTGGCCTCGAACTCACAACGCTCCTCCTACTTCAGCCTCCCGAGTGCTGGGATTAAAGGCGTGCGCCACCACGCCCGGCTAAATGCTTATTATTATTGATGATACTCAAAAATTTCTACTTTGTTAGCAGTGATGGATTTTATGTTTAAGATCCACATCTTTACATTTATAGGTATCCTTTACTTAAGTCTGTTACATAATAAGTATGTATGCAGATTATTTAGATAATGTTTCTTCTTTAAATTGTTAAGTTTCCCAGTTATTAACTGTGTAATATGCTATAAGAAACTACATTGTTCATATGCTTGTGTAGTGTTAACAGGAAAGGAACTTGGCATATTTTATGTTTTAAGAAGGCACAGCAGCCTGACTTCTTTCGTCAGGTCAAATGCATTGCACTGATGAACTGTCTAGTTGCTAGAGCACTGCTCATAAGAATATGACGTTACTTCAGGTTTGAAAACCTCTGACTCCTAAGATTGGTTGTATATTTTCTCTCTTCAAATAGATTTCACTGAATTTATATTCTTAGTTGTAGGCAAATTGGTATTACTGCAGCTGGTCTTCATAAAAGAAATACTAATTCAGACATTTCAGACTCCAGCTGAAATTGCTCAGTGAAGAAAGCTGAATACCGTAAACTCTAGATAGATAGAAATGAGTGAAAATCTTTTTTCTTGTTTATAGTAAGTCAACCTTCTATATTCACAGATCCACATCAGTTGATTCCACTAATGTTATGGATTGAAAATATTTGAAAAAAATGATGTCTGTACTGAGCATGCACAAATTTATTATTTCCTAAAAAAAAAAAAATAGAGTGTAGCAACTACGCTGCATTTCCATTGGTACCTTAAATAATCGGGGATCATATGGGAAGATGTGTGTTCTTTCTCTGCCAGTGTTGGGCTACCATGTGTAGGCAGGGAGAGGCAAGTAGGTTCCATGCAGATACTGCGCCATTTTATATGAGGGACCCTGAGTATCTGTGGGATTTGGTGTGTGGTGTCCTGGAATACCATGGCCCTTCATGCCCACGGATAAAAGCTAAAGCCATTATTTTTCACTTCTGTCCACAAACATCCAAATAGAAGTAGTACTAGTAAAAGTAGAACAAAACTTGACCTTCATTTCACAAAATTCTGGGCAAATCCTTCTCAGCTCTGGATCATATATGCATGTTAGTTATTTAGGAAGAGTTTTTCTAAAAGTTGCTGAAACTGGATTATTAGCCTTAAAGTTACCTAGCCTATTTCTTTGTGTGTGTTTTTAAGTTCTTTTATCATTATATGTTTGTGATACAAAGTACTTACATTTGTTTTAAGGATTTAGTAGATGTCTTTCTATCTAGTCTTGATCATTTTGATCTTCTTTTCTACCCTCCCCATGTCTATATCTTCAGAAAGGCTACCTCCCTATTTCTTACTATCTCTCCTTAATTCGCTCTTTAAATTACTTTTATTGTGGGTTTTTCATGTAAGATAAACCATGTGGTATTTAATTTTCTATGTGTGATTTCTTTCACTTAGCATTATGGTATTATCAAACTGTATTAGATTTGAAGAAGCAGACAGAAAAGTAGTTTTAATGGAAGATACACAAATACATAAGAATTTATGAGTTTGGCTTACAATGGCTGCCCACAGAGTCCGATATGGAAGAGTATAAAAGATCTTCCTGTGTCCTGGAGATCCGAAGGATCTCACTGCAGTCAGTGTCCCATGCGAGTTTGCATCAGGAATCCGAGGGGTCTGCACTGGCAGCCAGGAGACGACATCCAAGGTGAAGGTGAAGACTGTGCGCCTCTGAAGAAGCAGAAGCGAGCCTTCCTTCACTGTTTCCCTTTGATGCCATTTGGGTGGCATTGGTTGCTGTCAATCACATGCAGTAAATCCCAGCTTATCTTCAGTAAATCCCCTCAGCCACATCCAGAACTGTGCTGAGCCAATTTAGATGGGGAAAAAAAATGCCAGCTACTTCTCTGATAGAAGACTACTTAAGTTGATACAGTCAGTTAACTATCACAATGACTCATTCGTTGTCCTCCTTTGTGGTTTAATAGTACTGTACTACATTATGTATATACACCACATCATCTTTAGCCATTCATTGTTGGCATAGCTATTATGAATTGCCCTGCTGCAAGCATGAGCGTGCATATATCACATAACCAAAGATGCTGAACATTTCTTCATCACTTATTAGTCATTTGTACTTCTTTCAAGAAGTATCTATTCATTTCAGTTCCCCATGTTTTCAGTGGGTCATTTGTTTTTGGGGATCTAATCTTTTTGAGTTCTTTATATATTGTACATGTTAGTCTTCTATCAGAGAAGTAGCTGACATTTTTTTTTCCTATTCTGCAGATTGTCTCTTCACTCTTGATTATTTCCTTTGCTGTGCAGACCTTGGGGGCAGGTCTTCCCTCTGCAGTAAATCCATTATCCACACACAGAACTATGCTAAACTGATCAGTTGACTAATGCAGTGTCATACCCATAATCTAGTAACTCTGAAAAGTCCCACCTAGGAGTGAATGAGGTTTTGGGGGGATGTCTAGATATAAGCCACAAAAATCACTTACCTGTATGTTTCCCCCGTCCAGTGACCAGGCTGCCTGACCAGGCTTTCATCATCCTGCTCTTAGACTACTGTAGTTGTTTCCTTTTTTATTCCCCTGCCTCAATTCTTGATTCTTTTCAATCTGTTAAAGGCTTCACAAGAGCCAGGCAATGTATAAAAATTGTGTACCTAAACTTTGCTTGTGAATATCATCAAATAATTTTGTTTCTCCCTTCTTAGAAATTGTTTTTATAAAAGCCCAGACTAGGAGAACTAAACAGCCCATGCTTTTGAAAATTGGCAAAATTAAGAAACATCTGTAAACTCAGTAGTACAAAGAGGGTCTGCCAGGTGCAGCTGACATATTGGATGGAATCATTCTGAAGTGAAGCTAAGTGTAGAGAGGGTTCAGAAGGTCCAAAATAGCACATCTTAGAAAGTTGCGCCTGTACTTGTTGGAGGTTTAGGGTGGATCCTAAATTGTGCTGTAAAGTTTACATGGCATACCATAACTGGTTATGCAGGGGTGGGAGCAGAAACTTCCTTGGAACTAGATTGGTTTGGGGAACCAGAGAATTTGGGTGATTCAGACAGTTATAGAAGTAATTAGTATTTATTTAATGCCCTCTGTCTCTCTGACAGCAATGGAAAGTCATTGAATTGTGAGATCCAATTAGACTGGAATACTACTCTGGCCTTCCTGCAGCTCCCATGTTTTTACAGGAGTTTGTTCAGGTTACTAATAAGGGAACTTTCAGCAAGTAATGCAAATTACTGTTAGAAACAAGAAGAAAAGTATTAACCTCTTCTAACAAAGAATCTTTATCAGAAGTAACATTGTTACAAATCACATGAAAATTCCCACAAAATATTCCTCTGAGTGAAACATAACTAGGACGCATTTCCCTATGTGAAGAAAGATGATCATAGAGCAGAGATGAGCAAATTGGGAGAAGACAGGAAGAATGAAACATGAACTGGTAGTACAAAAAGAAAAACAATCACAGAAAGGACATATTTGAAGGCTCACAAAGGTGGATAGATTTCCTAAAGGCATAGGGAAAGGTAGAGGCTAGCAGTGGAGAAAGTAAACACAATTTAATTGATATAAACAAAAAGAGGTTAGAGAAAGATTTTAGACATGGAAGACTAGCAATAAAAATCCAGTATACTTATAATTGCAATTTCCAGTGAAAAACAATAGAACAGAACATCCATTTAGAAGATGTTTTTAGAACTGTATTGGGAATACTTAGGTTGAGTGGAGGGAGGGCAAAGGGGACTGCACACAAGCAGTCTCAGGGAAGACTGACCAGTGCAGTTGGCACCGATACATGGTCTAGAAAATCTTAGTACCACTTAGGTCATCTTTTGGGTGCAGGGGTAGATCGAATCCTTTATATGGGAGAAAAATAAGCTTCTTATAGCAGTTGAGCCCATCTGCCTTGAAATTAAAACTCTTGCACAACTCTAGTCAAAGAGGAAACAGAATTTTAAAATTGCAGAGTATTTTGAATATCACAGGTTCACGCTTTTTCCTTTCTTAATTCATCTATTGAGAAAGGTAGTACAGCTTTCAGAATAAGGCAGATCACTTCTTTCCTGGTTTGGTGTGTTTAGTTGTGTCAAAATGGAGAATGGATTATTTTCCCTATTTGTAAAGTAATATATCTGAATCTGAATTTTGTGCTCTAGTACAGTTTTTTAAAAAATTTTATTTTGCATAGTGCGACCCTGCCTCAAAAAAAACCAGGGCCGGGAGTTTGGCTCAGTGGCTTAAGCGCCTGCCCTGGCAGGCGCAAGGCTGTGAGTTCAATCCCCGGTGCCGCAAAAAAAAAAAAAAAAAAAAAAAAAAAAAAAAAAAAAAAAAAAAAAAAAAAAAAAAAAAAAAAAAAAAAAAAAAAAAAAAAAAAAAAAAAAA
>RJWM01040692.1:0-15314 GCA_004363535.1 Dasyprocta punctata
TGAAAGGGAAACAATATTCCCAAAGTTGTTCCCAGAAACAAGCATTACCTTGATACCAAAACCAGAGAAGGAGCTGACTGAAAAAGAGAACTACAAGCCAATTTCCTTAGTGAACATAGATGAAAAAAATCACCATTAATGAATTGGCAAGAGAAATGCAGCAATTCATCAAAAAGATTATACACCTTGACCAGGAAGGATTCATCACAAGAATGCAGGAATGGTTCAACATATGCTAATCAATAAATGTAATATGCCACACTTACAGAACCAAAGAGAAAGAACAAATGATTATCTCAATAGATGCCAAAAAAGCATTTGAGAAAGTTCAACATAGTTTCATTATAAAAACTCTAAAGAACATTGAAATAGAATGTCTTTATCTCAATCTGATAAAAGCTGTCAATGGAAAAGCAATGACCCACACCATACTAAATGGGCAAAGCTGAAAACTTTCAGCCTAAAATACAGAACAAGATAAGGATTCCCACTATCACCACTCCTGTTCAACATAGTCCTGAAAGCATCAACTAGAGCAATTAGACAAGAGAAAGAAATAAAAGGAATGTGCATTGGAAAGGAAGAAGTAAAATTACCATTATTTGCTAGTGGCATGATGTTCTACATAAAGGACCCCCAGATATTCCCACAATTAATAACCAAATTTGGCAGCATACCAGAATTCAAAGTTAACACTCAAAAATTGGTAGCATTCCTGTACACAAATAACAAACTCGAAGATGGCAGAACGGTAAACAGCAGGGTAAGTGACCTCCCTGAAAGATACCATCCAGATGCTGGAATATAGCAACATGGGGAAGACAAGAAGGAAAGAGGCTGGTCCTCTGGACCCAGGAAGAGTCTAAAGCAAGAATCAAAGCCCACAGAAAGAGTAAAAAGAAGCATTCAAATGAAGAAGGCGGTAGCTGGCGGAGCCTCTGCCCAGAGCTGGACCCACTCTGTGAAACGAGTTGCTGGAACCTGGGGACGCATGATCAAAGTCCTGCGGCCGTGGCCATGGCCGTGACCCTGGAGGCCTCTGCCCAGAGAGGCAGCATTGGAGGAGAGTGGCAGTGGACAGGGAGAGCAGACCTAGAGGACTAAACTGGTGAGTGCAGCAAACCCCAACCTCCCGCGAGGGAGAGCGAGGGACTGGCAGCCATTTTGGGGCCAGAGCCACTCCTAGTTGCACACGGTCCCATGGAGGTCACTCTGACAAAGCCCTGGAGGGTCCTGGAGGGTGACTGGCTCAGTCTGGAGACCATGGCTCCACACGAGCCCTAGGGGTGATAGTGGAAGATTCACAGATAACCAACCCAAGTTCCCAGGCAGCGGCCTCACCTCCGTGCACTGTGCCAGACATCAGGGAGCCAAGGCAGACTGGGGAAAGGCAGTGGACAGCGCTGTAACAGCACACCCCATGGTAACCATCAGATATCCACAATCAGCACTAACTAGAAGAACCAGTCTAACCTTAGAGAAATTACAGACAATGCAAGGAATACCAAGATCCCTGGTACACACTTGTCCAGAACAACCCAGGAATATGTCAAGACAAAGACGCAAAAGGCAGTCTCTGGCCTCCAATCCAAGCAGAACGAATCCAGGAGAAGCAAACACAGAAGAGGTTGGGAGTCCCACAACTAAAGTCCCTGAGGTGATGACAACTGAAGTAAAGAAACAATTTCATGAGGCTATAAAAGAAATTAGAACAGAAGTATTAACTCAACTAAAAGAAGAAACGAAAAACATAATAAAAGAATTGCTAGGCATCTCTAAAGGAGACATAGATGAAAAAATGGAGCATAGGAAAATGAGGGAAACCTAGAATGAACAATGCAAAAAAGATTTAGAACACATGAAACAGATTCAAAGAGATTACCAGGAAAACAAAAACTCCAATGAAAGTTGGCAAAACCACCTGAAGGAAACTAAAGATAGACTTTCAAACCTTGAAGACAGGTTTGCGGCTTGTGATCGTGAAAGGAAAGATCTCTTAAAAATAACAAGAAACCTGGAAGTAACAATACAATGGCTGCAAGACAACCCAAAGAAACATAACTTAAGAATAAAAGGGGTGAGTGAAAAAGCAGGGGTCAATACAAATCAAATTAAAAGCCTATTTACAGAAATAATTTCAGAAAACTTTCCAAGCATGGGAACAGGAAGTGACTTTCAGATAAGTGAATCCTATAGAACTCCAGCTAAACATAACCAAAATATACCTACACCCAGACATATAATAATCAAGATCCCAGAAATTCAACACAAAAATAGAATATTAAAAGCTATTAGAGAAAAAAAAACAGATCACCTACAAAGGAAAACTCATCAGAATCACGACAGATTTCTCAACACAAACCATCAGATCAAGAAGAGCTTGGAGTGAAGTATTTCAAGCCCTGAAAGAAAACAACTTCCAGCCCAGATTGATGTACCCTGCAAAACTATCTTTCAAAATTAATGAAGAAACAAGATACTTCCACGACAAAGAACAACTAAAGGAATTTATGACAACCAAGCCAACCCTACAAAGAATACTGAAGGACATTTTAGAGAGAGATAAAAAAGACCACAGCTCCAGAAACAGTGGCAGAGGGATATCACCAGCTGGGGCAGACAATTGAATAATCCATCATCGGGATTTGAGTGCAGCATTGTTTTCAATGAGCTGGTTAGCGTGATCTTATTCTACCTTGACCTGCCTAATTTCACTATATATGATGACATAGACAGCTGTTGCAAAGATAACAAAATATATTAGGGTAGCCTTTATTAATATGTGATCACTTTGCTTTGAAACCCTGTATTGCTTTCATTGTTCTGTTTTGAGTGATTTTAACCTATTTTGGTTTGTTTGATTATATTATAACAGATGATATAGGCAACTGCTTAGAAGATAATATGAGACATTATAGAAATCAACATTGTATTACTGTGCACTGCTTCCATTGTTTTATTTTTTATTGGTTTTATTCTGTACTGTCTTGTTTGATTATGTTAGGCCTGATGGTATGGGCAGTTATTTTGAAGATAACAAGAGGTATTACAAGGGGAAAGGAGGAAAAAAGGAAGGGAAAAGGAAAAAGACATGGATTTATATGCGGGTATACATAAGATGGTCAAAATGACTATAGTACTAAATGCATTAACTATTGAGAGAGAACAGTTGATACTCATATGATTAGATCAATTTTACATGTCTATATCTGTCAATCTGAGCAACCTCTTTGAAGGTAATGATATACAATGCTACAACCACTGTCAAATTCCAATTATCTCATTTTGTAAACCTGTAATGTTACAGTATTGGATTTGTTGTTGATGTTTGTTGGTCCCATTTGCTTTTTGTTTCTCTTTTCTGTGACCATTGTTTTATTTTTTATTGGCTTTATTCTGAACTATTTTGCTTGATTACATTAGGCCTGATGGTATGGGCAGTTACTTTAAAGACAACAAGAGGTATTCTAAGGGGAAAGGAGGAAAGAAGGAAGGGAAAAGGAAAAAGACATAAATTTATAAATAGGTATACATAAGATAGTTAAAATGATTACATTACTAAATGCATTAGCTATTGCAAAAGAACAGTTAATACTCATATGATTTGATCAATTTTATATGTCTATATCTGTTAATCTGAACAACCCCTTTGAAGGTAACGATATGCAATATTACAACTACTGTCAAATTCCAATCATCTCATTTGGTAAACCTATAAAGTTATCGTATTGGATTTGCTGCTGTTGTTTGTTTGTCTCTTTTGCTTTTTGTTTCTCTTTTCTATTTCCATTTTCTCTTAAATAAAAAAAAATAAACTCACTGAGATAGAAATTAGGTAAACAACACCTTTCTCAATAGCATCAAGAAAAATGGAATACTTAGGAAACAATCTAATGAAAGAAATAAAAGACCTCTACATTGAAAACTACAGTAACTTAAAAAAGATCAAAGAGGATATCAGAAAAAGGAAAAGTATCCCCTGTTCTTGGCTAGTAAGAACCAGTATAGTGAAAATGGTCTTACTTCAAAACTGTTATATAGATTTACCATAATCTCAATTCAAATACTAATGGCATTCCTCACAGAACCAGAGAAGAGCGTCCTAAAATTCACATGGAACCACAAGAGACCTAGAATAGCAAAAGAAATTCTGGGCAACAAGGCAAGGCAGGTGGCATCACTATCTCAAATTTGATGTTATACTACAAAGTTCCTGAAATGAAAACAGCATGGTACTGCCAAAAAAAAAAAAAAAACCGGTTCTGTGAATCAATGAAACAAAAGAAGGTGCAGAGACAATTCCAAGCACACTCAGCTACCTTACCTTTGACAAAGGGGACAAACACCTCTATTGTAAGATAGCCTTTTTTGTAAATGGTGCTGGGAAAACTGCGTTTCCACATGCCAAAGATTAAACCTAGTTCCATATTGCTCACCATCACAAAATTAAATTGAAATGGAACAAAGATTTAAATATTAAAGCAGAAACAATCTGCTGAAAGCTAGAATAGGTAAAACTCTGAAAGACATAAGTATAGGCAAAGACTTTATGAACAAAATCCAGATTGCATAGGAAATATTACAAAGAATCAACAACTGAAATCATATAAAATTAAAAAGCTTTTGCAAGCAGAGAAAATCACCAACAGAGTAAAGAGACAGTCCAGAGAAAGGGAAAGAATTTTTCCCAGCTACTCTTCATACAAAGGACTAATATCTGAAATACATGAAGAAGTCAAAAAATAAGACCCCACCAATTAAAGACCCAGTCCAAAAATGGGCTTCTGAAATGAATAGACACTTCTCAGGTGAATAAATACAATCAGTAAACAATACATGAAAAAATGTTCTACATCGCTGATCACTCAAGAAAAGCAACTTAAAACAAAACTAAGGTTTCATCTCACTCCAAAAAGATTGGCCACCACCTAGAAATCAACGCATGACAAAGGCTGGCCAGGCTATGGGGATAAAGGAACCCTTCTTCGTTGTTGTTAGAAGGATAAACTGGTACAACTCCTCAAAAACCTAAAACTAGAGGTTCCATTTGACCCAGTTGTTCCCTTTTGAGATATCTGTCTGAAAGAGATAAAAGCATCATCCCAGTGATATATGCATACTCATGTTTACAGCAGCACAATTTATAATAGCTAAATCGTGGAAGCAGCCCATATGTCAATCAACAAATAAGTGCATAAAGAAAGCATGGTGTTTATACACTATGGAGTGCTAGTATACAGTAAAAAAGATACACTTGAGGTCTTTTTAGATAAAAGTTTGCAACTTGAGATCATTGTTTTAAGTGAAATAAATGAGATGCACAAGTTTAGATGTTGCATTGTTTCTCTTGTGTGAGATGCCTAAAGCATAACTAAAGAGCAAAATGCAGGATAGATTTTGGGAAGCAGGAAGAGCATGGCTGACTGGGAACAAGAGAGGGGAGGGACTGAATCGAAGGAAGAAAAAAAGGTGAAAAAGAGAATGCAAGGAAAAATGCAAATAGATGGCAAGCAGGAGGCCCTGAGTTCACTTCCTTGTACACACCCCCCAAAGATGTAAATAAAGCTGTTATAAATGGGGAGAGGAAGAAAGGTTGAACAGAGGGGAAGGGGATGAAAAAAAAAAGGGACATATTATGTATAAGTACAAAATGATGAATATACTCATTACAGATGGCAAATATGTTCTAATGCAAAAATGTTTTTAATGGCTGAGCCTGAAGGGAGGTGGCCAAGTCCTGCATGCCAGCCATGGGCTCTGTGTGACCTCTGCCCAATCAGTGTTGTTCCTGCAGCACCCACCGGGCCTGGTCCTTCAGATGCCCCACCTCCTCCCTGTTGAGTTCAAACTCCATCTTGGGCAGGACTCCCTTCCCAGGTTTCCTGTGGATCAAGACAGCCTCCAGCAACACCGAAAACGCAGGCAAACTGATGATGCTGCTGGACCACCTTCCTACCCTGCTGAGCGCTATGGCCTGTGGGCTCCTAATTCTACATCCAGGCCAAGGTGAGACTCTTGCAGAAGATGCCAAATACTGCAGTGATGTCTGCCAAAGTGTGCAGTGACAGATCCTGAGAATGCAATGCTGGAGGAGAGTGAGGTGAGAGAGAAGTACCAGGGAGGGAGAAGCTGGTGGATATGACAGATGCCAGTGTGGGAAAGGTGTGCTCACAAAATGCTCCAAACCAAGCCCGTAAGATGGGGCTTGAAAGCACAGAGAGGGTCAGGACTGCTTGAGAACACCCAACACCAAAGAGAAGTCCAGTCCGAGAACGGGTAAGGAGCACACATGGGCAGTGGGAAGTGTGGTGGCTTTGGAACTGGGTGGGATTGAGGACATTTCTCTCGTGTGTGTGTGTGTGTGTGTGTCTGTCTGTCTGTCTGTGAGTGATGGGGGTTATGGCTGTGGCTGTGGCTATGGCTCTAGCTGCCCCCAGTCCTCACTTGTAACAACAATGAATGCAGTAACTTCCCATTGCCATTTGTCTCTCAGTGCAGCACCCCCTTACCAAGAAAAGTGCTCTAGCACTCTACAAAGGTAAATAAACAGGTATCGAGGGACACATTGCAAAGCTGAACCGAGAGGTTTCAGGGTTCCTTCACCCCATGTTCCCAACACGGGGCAAGGATATCGATTGGTTGCAAGGGCAAAGGTGGTCTAATCTATCAGTCAGGTAGTCTTAGGCCCCTTATCAGGAGCTGCTGTTGGGAGGGCTCTGTGTGCTGGGTGTGTTTGCAGCCTTTGACCCTCTGACCCAGATGCTCCTGGTGTGGGATCTGATGCTCTTTCTTTCCTTCTGCAATGCAATCTGCCCCAAAGGAATCCTCACTACCTCACCCCTTGGTCACCCTGCTCAGCTTCTTCCCTTACCTGCTGTTGACCTTGCTTTCGGAAGCCACTAGCATTTCCAGGCTGGAAGATCTTCCCCACCTCACGCATAGCTTTTGTTTACATCTCTGAGTTGGATTTATGTTTATTCAGTATCACTGAGGAACCATAAGAGGGTACTGGGCTGGGGCCCACTGTTTTCTGCCTCATTTAAATTTCACAGGATCATTGAAGACTCAGTGTCTTCCACATTGTGTCCAAGACTGTGCCTAAGTATACTGGTGTGCACATGCCCTTGGTTTTCACCTAAATGGCCACAAACTCAGCCCTTTCTGGCTTTGGGTGTCTCCTTTCCTGACATGGGGGATGCCTCACACCATTACTGGAAATATCTTCCTCTTCCAGTATGCAGCATTGCAAATGTACCCTGTCTCCCAGCTGGAACATTGCAGTAGGCTTTCTTCTGTGCTTTAACAAGCATCAGGCATCAGCGTGTGGTGGTCACAGTGCATTCAGTGTGTCCAGTTGGCAAGGCATCACGTGTAAGCTGGGAGAGAAGTGCATCTTTAGACATGGAATGATGGGCCTGGTGTGGTCTGTGAGTGGCTGCTCTCCTGTCCCCATCTGTGCCAAGATCATTAGACATGTTGACTCAAGGGCATCTGATGGTGAAGGGAGCACTGGTTCCCCATGAAGTTTTGGGGTGTTTAACTTTTTCATATGAAATGTGGCCCAGATGTGCCACATTCTGATGAGGAAGAAACCATGACAGCAGGAGGTTAGGGCCAGGGTGGTTCCATCTTTAGGAAGGACAAAAGCAGGGACTGTATGCCTGATTGGAAATCTCCCTGCACCCTGATACCCAGGCATGATCAGTGCTGACCCATAGATGAACAGCCCTGGTCTGAGGTACAGAAGAACTAACAAACATTAAGTGCACATCATGCAGTTTTAACACCTATCAGAACTTGGACACCTTCTTAGCCTTAAATGTGCTTTTTCATTCTCCAGTGGTGTCCAGGTAAGTTAACAAGTCTTGGGAGACACAAAAGTGCCTGACTACCATAGCCAATCTGAGGAGTCACTGGGTTCCTTCACCCATGCACATAAGCTGGGGGTCAAGGCATGACTGACTTGCAGGGCAAAGGTGATGTTCTCTATCCTGGCCGTGGACTCTCAGGACACTTCTCAAGAGTTGATTTTAACAGAGTTCCATATGCAGGGTGTGTCTGCAGCCTTTGACCCTCTCACCCAAAGACTCCAGGTGTGGGAGAAACTAAAGATCTCCCACAGTGCAGTCTGCCCAGGAGGGGTTCCCTCTATTTCTCCCCTTTGGCACACCAGGCCATGCTTTCTTTCTTTCCTTCTTCTGGCACAAGGACTTCCAGGCAGGAAAATCTGCCCAAATTCACTGATAGTTTCCATTTCATTAGTCTTTGGCTTAGCCTTGTGTTTAGCATAACTGAGCACAGAAATAAGAGGGCACAGAAATGCCCAGTTTTGTCCCATATAAACGTGGGTCACAGGGTCTTCCATACTGGGCCCAGGACTGTGCCCAAAAATAGATGTGTGCACTCCTCCTTGCTTTTCACCAAAAAGGTCATAAACTCAGCCCTTTCGGGTCCTTGGCTCACCCCCCGCTCTGCCTCCGCAACATGGAGGACACATAACACTACTACATGGGAGGGGTTTCTCTTCCTCAGTGTGGCATTGTGGAGTAGCCCAGTTTTACAACAGGTGCATTGCAGCAGGCTTTGCCCTGTACTGTAACAAACATCAAGAATCAGTGTCTGGTGGTCAGAGATCACCAAGGGTCAGAGCCCTTGGAGAGTCGATTACATGGACAGAGATGCCAGGTGGCAAAGCATCAGTTGTAGACAGGGAAAGAAGTACATATCATAAATGGAAAGATGCCTTGTCTTGTCCCTGTTAATGGCTGCTGCCCTTTCCACATCTGCACAAGGTGCCATCAGATACACTCATCCATGGAGACCAGATAGAAGGAAGCCTTAGCTCCCCAGGAGGTTTGTAATGTTTAAAGTTTTCTTCAATAATTTCATCCACGTCTGACACATTTTTGCAGAGGAAGAATCTGAGACAGCAGGCGAGTGTAGCAAGCAACTGGCAACTGATAGCGAGGACAACAGCAGGGAACTCTGGAGACTGATGGACATACCCTTGTACCATGAGGCACAGAGAAAATCTGGGGTGACCAGAGAGCCCAACGCTTGTCTCATGTACTGAGAGAGAAGCGTTACCTAACACCATGCTCAACATCATCTATTTTCAATCAGGACTATGACCACTGTTTTTTATCTCAGTCTTTCTGTGACCGTCAACTCCTTTCTCCCTTTTAGCCTCAGGCAAACCAGGCTTTATCTGGTTGGTAACATTTGCATTTGCATATCTCTCCGGCATTTATGACTGAGACTGTGTCTTTTCTTGCAAGCAGAATACTGTCTTTATGTCATTCCACCTTTAGTGTGAGTACTCTGAGGATGGGAGACTTTGCAGTCAATTTCCAGACTGCCCATTGCGTCACATGGATGGCGGGGTTAGTTCAAAGGTAATTTTCACCACATCAGTCTGAGAGAGCCTTTGCTAGATGGCTCTAGAGGTGAATGTGTATTCTAAAACCCAGTAAGCCTGAGTGGGCTTCTTGCTTGATTGGTTGAGTCAGGCCTAGTGTCCGCAGCCTTTGGATAGGGTGAGTGTGACAGACAGGACCCTTGTGAAGACTGTGTTTATGGATCAGGGTCATTTAACAAGACTGAGCTCACAATGGCAAGGAGAAGGTAACACCGTCAGTGTGGGAGAAGCTGACTGAGCAGACCCAATCCTGATGTGCACTTCTCTGCCCACAGCCCAGGACTCTGCCAGCCCCATCCGGACCACACACTCAGGGGAGGTGCAGGGCAGCCTCGTGCATGTGAATGATAGCAACGTGGGAGTCTACGTCTTCCTGGGAATTCCCTTCGCAAAGCCACCTGTAGGACCCCTGCGGTTTGCACCTCCAGAATCCCCAGAGCCCTGGAGTGGTGTGAGGGATGGAACTTCCTATCCTGCCAAGTAATTCCTCTGAGGAGCTGGGGAAACTCATACCCTGGGGAGAGTTCAGGAGCTCTGAGCTCATGGCCAGACTCCAGTGGGCGTTACATCTAAAGCCCACAACCTATTTTTCTCCATTTTGTGGGAGGTTTCCACAAGGAGTGTGTGTAGCTTAAAAGGGTGAAGAAATATTGACAGGTCCTGGCTGAAGAGTTGAACATTAACTCGGGTCCAAAAAATGAGTTAGAGATGTGTTTCTCCCCAGATTTGCATGATGCCAAGTGTTTTGTGTCACCAGATGAGTTGACTGTGGGACAGGCTTGGGTTGGCTCTATGAACTCTGAAGAAACTCTGACTAATGCATCAGACACTACAGATATCAGGGGGAGGGGAGCAATGCTGATTGTTAAAGAGCCCACCACCCAGATTCACTGTGCCTACTGCCAGGGCCAAGTGTCCTTCTCCCAGGAACAAGTCTATGTTGTTTCAAGTGGAGACTCTATGGGAGGGAAGAGTTTCCCTAACTCTGTCATTTGGGATGGAGTATAATCTACTACTCTTCTTTGGAAAAGTAACCTGCATCCCTACCTACAGCACCTATGTGTGAGATCCTTACCTATCCAAGAATCATATGTCTAGAGGGGAAAATGGTAAATGTCAACAGCTACAGATCATTGCCCTTGGAGACACCTAATAGCCATGGCTTCCCATCCTCGGGAGGGCTGGATTCCAAGGACCTCATCAACCTTGAGAATTCCTTGCAAGTTTCAGTTCCATCATGACAACTCTGTCTATAGCCTCTGTCTTAAAGAACAGGGACTTAAGAGAAGAATCATGTGTGTCAGGGTGTGTGTATCAGTCAGTGTTTTACAAAAGAAACAGATATAACACAAGATATACAAATGTAAAAAAAATTACACAAATGGCTTACAATGGTCAGCCATGGAGTTGGATGAGGAAGAGTTCAGAGCATGTGTGTACTCTGGAGACCAAAGTTTTTACCAGTCCAAGGTCTGGTGTTCACTGCAGTGTCCTGTGAAAGTTCCTATCAGGAGGTCGATGGGTTTGCTATAGGAAGCTGAAGGACTCAAGGCAGAAGCCAAAGAGTCTGCACTAGAAGCTAGGAGATGACATCCAAGCTGAAGGTGAAGACTAGAGCCCCTCTGAAGAACAGAAGCAAGTCTATCCTTCCTCAATTCCCCTTTATACCATCCAGGCAACGAGCCACCCTGGGGTGGATCCTCTCTATGTAGGGTGTAGAACTGCTGAACTGACTTAGTTAAGCTTCTAAACTTCTCAAGTTGACACAATCAACCATTGCACTGGGCAACAGGGGGAACAGAACGTTGACGGTAGATAGGAGCAAATCAGATCCAGAGTTTGGTTTTGGTCACTGCACATCCCCTGAACTAATTGCTTTCCTTTTTCACCAGGTGTCTGCAAAATGAGGCAATGAATGCAGGAGCTCTGACACAGTCCACTCGAAACCTGCCTCCCATCCCAATGTCAGAGGACTGCTTGTACCTCAACATCTACACACCTGCCTATGCCAATGAGAATTCTAACCTGCCAGTGAGTGTCAAACCATGCAAAGCTGATGGGTGGTGAGACATTTTTTCTCCAAGAGCAGAAGTGAGGATGTATTCAGCGGAATACCTTTTACCCAGCAACTGCAAGGCTCCAAATCCAAGCTCCCCACCCCAAAAAGAAACACTCACGGAGAAAAAAATTTAGAAGGAATAGGATTGGCTTGGTTTCTGCTACAATGTAGACCCTGATTAACAGCCTATCTCCTTGGCTTCAAGAAAGCCTTCTCACCCAGGCTGAGAGACTGACCACTGGGTAGTGAATCATGGACCCTTAGTTGTTGACAGAGATCAGAGATTTGTGTTCAAGAGAGACCTTTGGTGCAAAAGAGCTGTAGCTTGATATCCTCCAAGATTTCAGCCATGGTGTATATGCTATGCCAGTGACATTAGATAACACTTTTGATTAATATTCAGTTGGAAAAGTCAGAGGAAAACCATTTTCTTTCTATTTTGGAACAGAAAGTAATAGAAAGAAGACTCGCCTTCATGGGATAAATGGTAAAGTCTGAGAATCCTAATCTAATGAATTGAAGTTGGGACCATAACCCTTGGCCCAGATGATGCAGCTCTATTGGACCCGTGTCTGTGTGGCAGCTGCACAGAATCAGAGATATGAACAGTATATGGGTAACTCACGTGGATGTGAGCTGGGTGAGAACAATGTGGTATCCGTCTTGATTTCCCCAGGTGATGGTATGGATCCATGGTGGTGCATTAGTTGGAGGTGCAGCTTCCGAGTTTGATGGATCCAAACTGGTGGCTTCTGAAGACGTGATAGTTGTCATTATCCAGTACCGCCTGGGTGTCCTGGGTTTCTTCAGGTGAGCCTGAGGTTGGGCTAGAAAATGGGAAGTGAGCAGAGGCAGGACAGGCCTGTGAGCATTTTCCTTAACATTTCTCAGCACTGGAGACCAGTACGCTACTGGCAACTGGGGTTACCTGGACCAAGTGGCCGCCCTACGCTGGGTGCAACAGAATATCTTCCACTTTGGAGGCAACCCTGACCGTGTCACCATTTTTGGCCAGTCTGCCGGTGGCACAAGTGTATCTTCCCTTGTCGTGTCCCCGTTGTCCCAAGGACTGTTCTATGGTGCCATCATGGAGAGTGGGGCAGCTGTGGCACCCAGCCTGCTCTCCAACTCCTCTAAGCCTGTCTCTGAGGTGAGTGCCCTCAACTGCCCCAGCCTCTCCCTTCACCTTCAGAGCTTCTGATGCTCTGTCTGCACAGTGGGCAGAAGGGAATTTAAGGTACCTTGAGAACTGTTGAGTTTACGGGAATTGCTGAGTTTCCAAGGATCAGAATCCACATGCCTCTGCCTCACAGAAGCTGGGTATATTCTGTGACTGGGAAAGCTATACCCCAAGGCACCCATCACTGTCAGAACCATGTAAGCAAGTAGAATGGCCTCTCTGGCTGGGAACTCTGAGAAATAGTGAAATTGAAACAATTTCACACCTGCAGCCATCTACATAGGGTATCCTTGGAAATTTGGGGGATCATTTGAACTCAATGTGGTCCTTGGACACACACCTTTTCCTGCCAAAAAGAATGAATCTAATCATTTACAGAAAGTGGCCAGCCTGTCTGGCTGTGGGCATGTAGACTCAGAAGCCCTGGTGACGTGCCTGCGAAACAAGAGTGAAGAGGAAATGCTGGCTGTTGCCAAGGTCAGGCTGAGTGTTCTCAGGTACAAAGGAAGAGGACTAATCGTGGGTGGGAGAGATAGTTCCTACTGCTTTGGACTAATTATCTCTTTTCCTTGTCCTGGTGTGCTAATGATTCTGGATGGTAAATGAGAGCCAGCATTTGCCAGACCTAATAGAAGTTATCATGGGATGGGCATGAGCATCTTAGGACAAGTAACTCAATGAGCATTAGAAAATGTGTAAGACCTGACCTTGATCACTGAAATTTAATGCCTCCTCAGACCTTTGAGATCATTGCTGGTGTAGTGGACGGGGTTTTCCTGCCCAGGCACCCACAGGAACTGCTGGCCTCTGCTGATTTTCGACCTGTTCCCAGCATCATTGGTATCAACAATGATGAGTATGGCTGGATCCTCCCCACAGTGAGTCCACATGGTAGCTTGGGGAGTGCAATCAGGCTGGAGGGGCTCCTAGAACTTCGGATACAGGCCTATCCGTCACTCTACCTCATACTTCATCCCTCCTACTCCCAGATCCAGCGTTCCCCAGGCCTGCAAGACATGGATAGAGCAACCCTAAAGGCTGTTATGCAGAACATATCAGCAGAGATGGTGAGGTTCTTGGGTTCCTGTTCCAATGGATATCACACCTCCACTTTCCTCTCCACGTAGATTCCCCCTCAAAAGGAAGGCAGAACTATGAATGTCTGTGTCTATGGGTGTGGTTACCCCAGAGCTTGACTATTTCTTACCTTCCTGGTCCGATTCCAGGCCCCATTGTCCCACCTTGAACTGCTGCCCACCCCTTTCCCGAAACTTGCCTAACCTGGTTTTCCATGCTTCTCCTATTCTAGAATTTGCCTGCTAAGTTTGGAGACTTGGTGATGGAAGAGTACACGGGAGACAATGAAGACCCTCAGACGCTTAAAATCCAGTTCCATGAGATAATTGGGGACTTCATTTTTGTGATGCCTGCACTCCAAGTGGCACGTTTTCAGCGTGAGTACATCTGTAAATGAGATATGACTGCCATATATGTGATGCCCCTCTCCAGAAAATTCTCATGGCCATAGCCTCAGCAAAAGAAAAAGAAAGAAAAAGAAAGAAAGAAAGAAAGAAAGAAAGAAAGAAAGAAAGAAAGAAAAACCGTGCTAGAGGTATCCCAATTCCCTATTTCAAAATATACTATAAAGTTATAGTAACAAAAAGAGAATGTACTCACACAGAAACAAATATTTAGACCAGCGAAGTTGAATGAGGAACACATAAACAAATCCATGCAACTATATCCATCACATGCTTGACATACCAAACACTTCTTTCACTGATGAGCCTAGGAAAACTCCATATCCATATGTAGAAGATTGAAATCAAATCCTTATCCTTCACCTTGTACAAAAATCAAACCAAAATGTATCAAAGATCTAGGTTTAAGATCCAAAACTTTTAAACTTCTGGAATAAAACAATCAAACTCACAGGCCCCAACCATGATTTCCTGAATAAGACTTCAATACCACAGCAAGCAATAGAATCAACTAATGGAATACATTAACTCAACAGCTTCTACACACACACACACACACACACACACCAATCAGCAGAGTGAAGAAGGCAATCTATAGAATGGGAAACAATATTTACAGGCTAATCTTTCAAAATTTAATCAGTTTGAGAATATGCGGAGAACGCAAAATGTTTAATATCAAACCAAGGAACACAAACACAAAGATAAAACCTGAACAGGTCAATCACTGACTGGGGAAGTCAATCGAACAGATGCTTTTTGAAAGCAGAAGGAGACATGAGCAATAAGTTTATGAAAAACATTCAGCATTTCCAGAAATCAAGAAAATGTAAATTAAAGCTACATTGAGATTCCATTTCACCCCAGTCAGAGTGGTATATACATTACCAAAAATGATAGAATAGAGCCGGGAATTTAGCTCAGTGGCGGAAGCACCTACCTGGCAAGTGCGAGATGGTGAGTTCGATCCCCATACCAAAAAAAAAAAAAAAGGGATAAATGTGTTCAAGATGAGGGGTGTACTTTGAATATTTTGAGGGGAATTAATGACAGTTTTTGTTTTGTTTTGTTTTGTTTTTTACTGTGGATCAAACTCACAACCTTGCACCTACCGGGCAGGCACTTAGGTTGCTGAGCTAAATCCCTGGCCCTATATTTTGAGACAGGGTCTCACTA
>RJWM01040693.1:0-15319 GCA_004363535.1 Dasyprocta punctata
AACTTGCCATAGGATAAATTCCCACAATGTTTAGTTTCTTTCCATATGGCCATTTTCCACTGTCTTTATTTTTGCTTGTATTTCTAGGGAATAAATAACATGAGCTTCTCTTACTAAAGTTAAATGTCATGTAGTTTTTGTTTGCCATTGTATTCCTGCTGCCCCGACTCAGTGCTGTAAACTTAGTGCAGAATTCCTACCAGAGGGCCAGGTGTGGTGGTGTACACGTGTAATCCCAGCACTTGGGAGGCTGAGGCAAGAGGATCACCCTGAGTTCAAGACCAGTCCGGCCGGCTACATAGTGAGTTGAAGCCAGCCTGTGCTGTATAGTGAGATCCTGTCTCAAAACCCCAGAAAGAATTCCTAGTAGAGGGGGCTGAAAATATAGATTCAAATTTCATTTTTTATTCTTGTATCTCTAGCAATGTTGCCATCTATTAGGAAAATTTAATAAGTTTTCCCTCTTCTTCATGTAGCACCCAACTCAGAGGGAACTGGGTGTGCAGCAGTTTGTCCCTTCCCCCGTGTGTGTGTGTTTGTGTGTGTGTACCTGTGAGTGTGTGTGCATTTGTGTGTGTGTGTGTGTGTGTGTGTGTTTGGTAGTAGAGTGGATAAAATGAAGAGCCCTGCCTAGTATTTGACACATGGACCCATTTTTCTTTTTTCTTTCTTTCTTTTATTTATTTATGTTTTTGCAGTGCTAGGGATGTGCTGCGGATGGGAGCCAGGGCCTTAGATTATGCTAAGCAAAGCACTTTACCACTGAGCCAGTCCCCACATAAAACAATTTTAAAGATAAATTTAAGAAATAAGTTTTACCAATTATAATCTTTCTCTTTTATGTGTTATAGGAGAGCTGAAGAAACCCAGAGAGACAATTCCCAAATGCGTATTTACAGCATTCCCTCTGGTGACTGTGCTGTATTTACTGGTTAACATTTCCTACATGACTGTTTTGACGCCCAGGGAAATTCTTTCTTCAGGTTTGTACACACACAGCCCCGGCAATAAATACAGCACTGGTCATTTCCCTACATCTCGAGTATCATTTTACCAGTGGAGACCGTTGCTTGCTGTTCATTATTCTATATATAAAGTTGACTTATAATTTTCTAATAACAGAATGCGAAAGAGGATGATTTGGCCTAGTAAGAAGATTCATATTTAAACTTGAATGCGTTTTCTGATATGGAAGATGTTTGCTAATGCTGATGTACTATACAGTCCAGATTCAAAATATTAGTTATTCCTTTCATGATCTCTTCTCATTAGATAGATACTATGTAATCAGTACCTATATCTATTATAACTTTTAAAACATTTGATTCTCTATGTTTTTTGATGTGATATGAAGAATGATAAGTTTGAAATGCAAGATATTAGTAGTCAAAAGTAAATACTAATGTCAATTAATGCATTTAATTAGTTTTAATATATAAAATAATATATTTGTTTGCTTTAACTCAATTTATTGTGGCAAAAGACTGAATATATTGAAAGTTGGACTGTCAATTACTATCTTAAAGCTGAAATTGTAGAATAAGGAATAAGAAAATTTGAAAATAAAAACAGACTCAAGGAATAAAAAGAAATTTGGAAAGAAATGAAAAACAGGGAATGTGGAAGACTGATAATTTTCTACACCACCATTAAACCTGGAGTCATCACTTTCTGAGATAAATCCCATCATCCGATGCCTTTAGGACAATCCTGTTAGCCACTCTCATTGTTTTAGTTATGGCACTTGGAATAAACATTTGAGGCAGTGGAGTTAAGTCTGAGAGGCTTTTAAAAATACATATTTTTATTGCCATTAGTAATTGTATGTATTTATCTACAGTTATATAAATGTATACTGTATATATAGGGGTATAGTATGAAAATTCAATACATTGTGTACAACATGTGACGATCAAATTAGGGTCACTAGTAATTTCATCTCCTTAAGTATTATCATATATAATGGGAACCTTCAAGCCGAAGGGTGATTTTGCTATAAACATTCTAAGAAACTGTCTCAGTTCACCTGCTATGCAGGATGGTGCCACATGGAGTGGACAACAGTGTTGACAATGGCCTAGGTGTCCTGAGCTAGATAGAGTCAGGATTTTGAGGATTAGTGGGGACAAACCAATCCAAAACTTGGTAAGAGCAAGTGCTGGTTTGCCAATTATTTTGATTGTATAGTCAATCTATAAAATTAACTGTGGGTGTGGCCAGGGCTGCTGGTCATTGTGGGACAGCCATTATGGTTTTCAGAGGGTAGAATTCCATATGACTTCCAGTGCCCTGGCCACACAGCTCACTATGAGGTAGTAAATGTCTCCTCTAGCTGTTTGTAATTGTTTCACCACTTTTGTGAGAGGCATCATACATAGTTTCAGAGTGTGTGGAAAACTCTTAGAGTACTTTGACAATAATTACTTTTAATATGGTTTACAGTACATACTCATACTCCTTAGGTTTTCAGTCAAATTCTGAATTAGAGTCTTTGAATTTAAGTATCTGTACTTTTGTCATATTAGGAATTTAACTTAAGAATATACTCAGAATTGTAGGGGAAAATGTGTTTAGAAAATGTGTATGGAGCAATGGCTATCACATCATTAATTATGATAACAAAAACTTAAAGATCACCAAAATATACAATTAGTTTGAAATAAATGGATATTATGATTCATGTAATAGAGTATTATGAGCTGTATAAAAGATTATGCTGATGACAGATACCTGCAGAAAAGGGAAAATGTTTATAACGTGATAATAATGGGAAAGGCAAGATCTACATTATTTTATAAAATGGAAAGTAAAGAATGAAACTCAATATCATCATGTTAAACCAAATCAATCAAACTCAAGAAGACAATTATTGCATGTTCTCGCTAGTATGTGGAATTTAAAAAAAATGAGATGAAAATAGCAGGAAGAGTATTTATTAGACAAGAGAAAGGGAATGGGGTGTGGTAAGGGTGAAAAACAGAGAGAATGGTTATGATCAAAATATATGTAAAAACCACGTTGAGACCCAATATTTTGTAATTTCACTAGGCACTAATTAAATATATTTAAAAAATAAAAAAATAAATAGCAGCAATGATGATAGGCTAAGAAATTGTGCATAGTTTTTGCTTTATTATTTCCATTGAACTTTCAAATTCTGTTTAATGAGATACACACTCAGTGCAAAAAGATATAAACAAAAGAACAAGGTTCTTAAAATTAGAAATTTTAAGAATTTTCTTTTAATTAAATTATATACATGAATCAATTTGATGGCACACACCTATAATCCCTGCTACTCAGGAGGCTGAGGAAGGAGTTTGAGGCCAGCCTTGGGAAACTTAACAAGATCCTGTCTAAAAAAAGAAAAAAAATGGTGGGAATGTAGCTCATCCCTAAAGTGCTTGCCTAGCATGAATGAAACTTTGGGTTCAATCCCCAGCACTGGAAAACAAAACAAAACAAAACAAAAACCAGGTGCATCTAAAAGATGTGAAAAAATTCCAAAGAAACATAGGGTATCCATATCACAGTATGAATTGGTTGCTACATTTTATTGAGAAACACTGAAAAAATTATGTCTAGCTGTGGTAAAGACTACATTTGTGGTTTATACAATGAAAGAAGCAATGGTATTATCATCTAATGTTTTTGTCACTATAACAGGTCTAGTTTATTTTATAACATATTGCTCTCTTACAAGAGAAAAGTAACCTTCATTGTAAATAAACTCTACAACTGACTAAAGAAAGGTGTCCCCCTAGAATGAGGGGTGTGGAGATCTCCAAGCAAGGAGCCCTGGTTCCAATTTGTTCAGACTGAGAACTTTAGATCCAGACCCTTCAAACACATTGTTGACCTGTGTGCTCACATTTGGTGTCCTTGAGGTTTCTGTGTCCTACTTACCACTAGAGAATTTTGATTTAGGACCAGAAAACTAAAATACTAACTAAATGGCATAGGGGCAGAAGCTAAGAAGGATTCCTTGTTCAGAAGCTGCCTGCAGGAATCAGTCTCAAATATTCAGGTGTAGTTAAGAAATTGAAGAGAAAGGGAATTTTAGAGTTGCTACTGATGAATGGATGCAATCATTTTCAGTGGGTAATTTGATAATATTACCCTTACTTGATAATATCTACATGTTTGGATTCACAAGTCTTACTTCTGAGAATTTACTGAGAATTATATAACTATCAAGAATGAAGCCATGAGCATTTTTATTTATTTATTTTCAGCATTTTTATTAAAGCACATTTTATATGAGCAAAACCTTGAAGTAACCTATAAATCCACCAGTCTAAAATGAGTAGGTAAATTAACTTACAGTTATGAAATGTCATACTGAGAATTCACTAAGATAATTAGATGGATGTATTTGCATAATAAGACCAAGATACAATGGAAAGTAAAAAAAAATCTAAGCATGGAAACATACATGCCCATACATACATAGAAACCAGTCACACATGTGTACAATTCTCACAGATGCTTGTGAACTACAATCACAGAACATTTCTGCAAAAGGATCCAGGCAGATTTTAATAGCAGTTACTTTTTGGGTCATGTGAATGAAAGATTGGTGAGGAGAGAGGGGTAGAGGGGACATTCAGGCTTTCCTTTTGAGTTTCAGTGCTATTTATTGTATTTTTTACCAAAAGCATATATGACAATATTTCTTAAAGAAACAAAAATGACACATGAAAAGGAGTAAAAAAAAAATCACTTATGTGATATCAGTAACAATTATGTAGGAATATTGTGTGCCAGTTTTGCCAGTTATTTCATGGAGCTGCCCGGACCCTTCCCTGGTTACATCCAGTCACATTTGTCAAACACCCACAGGAAAATCTAGAGAGAATTTCCTTTGCATTACAGGAAAGAAATATTTCTAAAATATGTCTGAAAGAGGGTGGTATGTGGTGGTATGAATTGATGGGAAGAATAACCAACAATACCTTTCTGGAGATGAATAAGAACTGAGGCAGGATATGATATATTTCTAAACAAATCCAATATTGTAGGATAGTATTAAAGAGAGATGTGATATGACACTTAAGTCTGCTTAAAATGTGTTAAAAAATTAAGATCTTAAGAAGAGGAAGAATAAGAGGCATTGATGACATTTCAATTTTGTCACGCTTGAAAAGCATACTGATGTCCTGGAGGCGTACCTGGCAACCAGGCTACCTACACACAAAAGTAGCCCCAGAGAGCACCCACCCCAGGGACATTAGGTGTTGCTGGTCTCATTCCAGTGAAAAACTGAGAACTTGCTTCTCTCTAAGGGTGTGATCTGTCCTAGTTTATATCTGTGGAATATGAATTGAATTCTCACATGCATGAATGCTTCCCTTCAATGGCATTTTTAAAAACCTATTGATATACTACTGTCATAAATTCTCTTCATTTTTAAGCAAATCTCCCCCAGAATATTCTCTGATGATTAGTCTGTATAGGAGAATTTCTCAGTGTCAACACTATTGACATTTTTGTATAATTCCCCTGCCTACTCTGGCCCCCATAGCTGGGGACCGAACCCAGGGCCTTATGCATGCCAGGCAAATGCTCGGTCACTGAGCTACATGCCCAACCCCTGGGTCATACACTTCCTTGTCGTAGGTGGTGGTTCTGTGCATTGTGTGCTGGTTAGCAGCATCCTTCATCTCTACCCACTAGAAGCCAATAGAAACCTCTTCCCTCCCTAGCTGTAATAACCAAAAAAGTCTCATGTGACCCCTGGAGAGCAAATCATCTCTGGTTGAGGACCACTGGTCCATAGTTTAGACCAGTCCCAAATGTTGTTTTTTAAATGTGTTTAATTCTTTTTCTTTCCACTTACATGGTTCACTTTTCTAAATATTTTAATTTGTACCATTTTATGGGTAAGCCTCAACCCTCTGTCCGCAGTGTGGCACCATGGTTTTCTTGACACTCTCCTTTTAGAAAACGAGCGTGTTTTAAGCATCCATTCAACAGAGCCAATTTGTTTCACAAGTATGCATTAAAAACTCCCTATATGTCTGTCACTGAGTGAAATACTATTTAAAAGAAAAGAAATGATGAATCCTTCCCTTGAAAGAGTTTCTGATCTTTTGCAGAAGACATAAAAATGACTACCATCTACAATACATTGCAATAGGGCTGAAAAGAATGCATGCATCAGGTATTATGCAGGTGTAAAAGAAGGAAATAAAATTGAACAAAATTAAAGTTTCTTAATGACTTTTTAAACTTCGGGCTTAATACTGTGAGATAGTATTATAAAGATTTGCCAGATTTTTTATTTGTTATTATTAGTTCTTCGTAGTAGTAGTTTTTCTTTCTTAACACATTTCCTTCATGTATTTTTGTTTCCCTGCAGATGCTGTGGCTATCACATGGACTGATAGAGTTATCCCCCAATTAACATGGTTTATTCCTTTTGCTATTTCTGCCTCATTGTTTAGCAATCTTCTGATTAATGTACTGAAATCATCAAGAATGCTATATATTGCTGGCCAGCAAGACCAGTTACCTTTATTATTCAAAACACTTAATATTCACTCCTCTCCATTGATGTCTGTGCTATTAAATGTCATAATGGGATCCATCGCAATTATCATAACAAACTTAGTTGAACTGATAAACTATATTTATTTTGTGAATTCCATCTGGACTGTATTATCAATGATAGGATTACTAAAACAGAGATACCAGGAACCCAACCTACACAGACCTTATAAGGTAAAAATGAGTTTTCTAAATGTTTTTTCTGTGTGAAGCAAAAGATATTACATGTACCTGTATTGTAAAAGTATATTCAGGACATGAGTAGATGCCATCAATGTTCAACAAATTGTGGAATATAAGGATAAATTGTTTTAATTTTCATTTTTATTGGGTAGGCTTTGCTCTATATAAAACCTCTTAAGGTACGGTTAATGGTTTATAAGACAGAAAGAGCTCTCTGGGTGGTGGGGCGGATCATTATGAATCTTTTGACCAGAGATTACTTGGTTTGCTTATGAGCAACCTATACATCCCAGTATTTTCTACGTTCAGGGTCAAATACAGCAAAGGAGAAATAGAAGAGGCAAAGTGAGATGAAAAATGATATTTACTGTTTTGAAGTGTCAGTTTATTTTAGTATTGACGAGTTCCATATCTTCAACATACTGTCTTTAAATTTACTTTCCATCTATAGAAGGAAAAAATTCACAGGATTGAAGACAACGTTTTAATCATAGAAAAAGAAATGAGCAAAGATTTGGTAGCATGAGGATATTACTGGGAAAAGAGGGCCTATCAGAATAATAACATAGTCTTCATTGGATAAGAATCATGTTTAAAAGTATCTTGGATGACCACTATAACTTTCTCAATAATACAAAAGGCAGATTCTCTTGTTAGGTGTGTTTTACAAATGAGGACCCACGTGTAGAGAAACTAAGTCGCTTGTCCAAGCTCACACAGCACAGAAATCCAGGCAGTCTCTTTAAAATGTTTGGCTCTTGCTAAGTACAAAATATAAGAAAGAATGCAGGAAGGAAGAAGGCCATGTTACCACCACCAATTTTGGTTGACTTTCAGCCATCATTACTTTTCAGTTTTCTCCTCTTTCATCCAGTCATCATTTACCTGTTACGTATTTGAGTCTTGGTTATTGACAAGTGACGATATTTTAAACAGGTGTGGTTATTAATCTTGCAGACAGGTCATAATACTTTTTTTAAAAGACAGATTATAACTCTCTGGACAATCAGGAATACCAAAAACCACAGTGTGCATTGCAGCATTCAAAGGATGTTCAGAGAACCATAGGGTGAGGGAGGACGTAATTTAGAGTGGGTGGACATGTGTGTTCTGTCTTGCAAGTGCCTCCCCCGTGGCTCCTCTCATAATTTCCCATGCTGCATCATTTGGATGTGTCCCTTATTTGCTTTTTTTGCTAGATCACTAATTAGATAAAATTAAAGATGTGTCATGAACTGACAATGAATTTCTAATGCACCAATAAATACTGTAAGATGATCATTAAAAGCATGGGCTCAAATCTAACTCTTCAGTTTATTTTCTGAAATCTTTCTTGTTATTTAGTCTCTTCTGCTCAGTTGCTCCATGACTAGCCTTTTAAAGTATTGTGTGTATTAAATAAGCTAAGATATGCAAACAACTCAGGGTCCCATATTAATGACTATTATTGTTTATATCATTATTCAGCTTACATTTGCATCAAAAAGGAAGGCAAGCACAACCTGAAGAATAAGTGGTTAAATTTTTTTGCCTGTCTTTTCTCTCAATTATTTGATAACTCATATTGAGCTGTGAAATGATAGCTATTGTTTTTAGGGTTGTCTAACAAGAGGAAATTCTTAATTAAGCCCCACTAATTATAGGATATCACAAATGATGACTAGCTGTATTATATCTTTAGGGCATAGGTTTGTATCTCTTAAAGACATCTTAAAAGTGGCAGCCTACTGAATCTTCTTCTCGGTTGGGTAATGTAAGATACTGGACTCCTATAATTCTAACACAAAACAAGATAAAACTAAAATAAATAAGAATTATTTTGGCCAAAGTTTTTGTCTAAATTTGTTCCATTTCTTAATTTACTGAGCTTTAAAGTCATAATATTTACCTGAATATTTACCTTTGATTTTTTTTACTGATTTGAATTTCTTATTGACTTGAAATACTGTCAAGGAAGATATTTGTGACATCCATTGGGTCACTGAAATGCTCTTGAACAAATTCATGCCACCCAGATTAGCAGATGCTCATAAGCAGATCATCATGATTATTTCCATTGATAAACAATCACATGCTAGGTGTTCATTCCCTCCAATCTGTATTCTGACAATGAGCTTTCCACATTGTTTTTTACTGAAGAAATTGTGTTTTATATCAGGTTTAGCTAACTTAGCTAATTTAGCCTGATGTTTTTAATCATTAGCTTATATCTTGAGTGTTCATATAAATATGGATTTTCAAGTATAATCATTTTTAAATTTTTTTCTTTTAGGTTTTTATGCCATTCATATTCATAACCATGGCCATCAACCTGAGCATGGTTTTGATACCACTGATAAAGTCTCCAGAGATGCATTATATCTATGTACTTCTATTTCTTCTCAGTGGAGTACTATTTTACATACCTTTGACATACTTTAAACAGAAGTTGGTTTGGTTCGAAAAGCTGACTTGCTATCTACAACTGCTATTTAATATTTGTATCCCTGATAAATTTGATGAGCAGATATAGAAGAAACTTTTTAAAAATAACCTTTGAGGCGAAAGATTTATACGATCTGAAGAGAAACCAGAGTATAAAAAAATAACCTTTGAAATACACACCAAGTTCCAAATAAAGATTAAGCACATAGTGGAATATTAATTGTGAAATTCCCATAGGAACTTTCTCAAATGAAATAATGTATATAAAAGTGCCCAGATCAGTAGCCATCTTTAAAATCATGAATAAATTGTTCTGTGTAACTAAAGCTCTATTTTTATTGGTAAAAACCATATGTCTCTGTTTGACTAGCTTGATATACTGATGTTGTCTCTCCCAGGCTTCCTTTTTTTCTGCATTTCATCTTTTTCTACTGTATTTGTGGTGCTCTTACGATAAAAGTTAACCATTGAAAAAAATGTATTCTCTTTCTGTTTTGGTCTATTTTTGGTGCTGGTGTGAAGATAACAGGGATTATTCCATTGGTCCTCTTTGCAATGCCCCTCTAATGATAATTTTTTTTACCCACTAGGTATTTCAGAAACATGATCTTTTAGATTATTTTCTTTTGAGTACCTTTCTTTAAACAGGAGGTGCCTTCGAAGCACAACATTATTGTATCTTCATTGGACTGAAATGTGACCTATTTACAGTTTGTATGCAGCTGTGTGTACAAGCTGTGTGTAATAAGTAGCCGAGTGGATAACATTTCATAGTCACACTCATTCCAGATCATTCAATTTTTTAAAATTCCTCTACTGAGTATAGAGTTCTGAAGGATTAGGAAGTTAGGAGATGGGTGGCTGTAGCAGAACCCACCTCCACAGCAGGAGGGAATTCTCAGCAGATGACAGTGAAACTTAAAGACAAGCTGGGCTCCGCTTGAGGTCTCCAGCCTGGCAGCCCACACTGCATATTCGGGTTTCCATTTCCATGATCCTGTGAGCGAATTCCTTGAAAAACAAACCAGTGCCCCCATTCCATGTGCACATCCACTGTTTCTGTTTCTCTGAAGAATGCTGACAAATACACCTGGACTCTCAGTCAGTTTCAATGTCCTGTGCATGCTTACCAAGCTACACTTCTTATTTTCCCTCTTCTTTTAGCATATTGTTAAGCATCATTTAAATTTAACTGATGACACATTCAAGATTGGAGGATAGATACATCTGTTTAAAACATATTACTGACTCATTTTGTAAGACTGTTGCTCACGTGGGTCTTATGGTTCAATGCCAATAAGGGAAAACCCTTCACATGGAATCTTAGTACATCTTCACAACAGCCTAACTTTCCCCTCCCAAGCTGTCAACAGCATGTGGCAAAAATGATTTTTGAGTTTCACACTATATAGATTCAGGGTCAGAACTTCAGATTCTGAAGAGCTGAGGATATTTAAAGACATGAGAAGAACCACAGATTTGAATAATGTCAGAACTTAAAGAAAGTTTGAAGAGCTTGAATGGCTATACCCTTCCCACTAAATAACTCACCCACCTACCTAAGCTTCTACACTTCTAGGGGATGGGAGATTACTAGTTGTTAAAGATGCTGGTCTTATATTTGGACAACTCTGCCTTTCCTAATATGAAGCTACAATGTAATGTTGACTTACTAGGTAAATATTATTCTCTTCTGTGAGACAGTTCTTCAGATACTTGGTTCCACCATCTTTTTGGCTCTAGGTCACCTCCAGATTAAAATCTCCTACTACTCAAGAGTTGCTGCTTTTGATAAACTTAGTCCCTAATTTTTTCTCTAATGCTAGAGATTGAACCTGGGCCCACAACCATGCTAAACAAGTGGTCTATTACTGAATTATATCCCTAGTCCCTTGATCTACAGTTATTATTTTGTAAACAACATAGTCTTTCTAGATACAGACTTCTGTGGCAGGATAGAATAGAGGCATTGTGCCCCTTATTTAAAAATATTAGTTCTTTTTGTTGTTTTGGTGGTACTGTTCACTTATGCCTCCTGAATCTGTCCTAAAATCATGACCAAGACATACCTATTCTAAGATTGGGTGGGATACCACCTAGATAAGTCTGATAGGTCAAGAGCATTAGTCAAGGTAACTTTTTTTATCTATAACAAATTATCAAGAAATTAGCTCACAGTAACAAAAATAAGGTTGTATTATTTGTCTTTACAGAGAAGTTGTGATATATAATTCACATCATTTTTATATTTTGCGTTAGTTTTGGAAATAAGGGCTTATACAATTTCTATATTAAACTTACTTTCCAATTCCCTTTTGTATCACTCTTTATCATCACTGGTTTATCTTCCTATCATGCTTACTTTTTAAAAAGACTCTATTTTGAAGCCAGCTATCAGGAATTCCTTTAATAATGTCAGATAAGTACTGTTTCGCTGAAGCAGGAATAATAATACTTACCTACGTGACCCAAATGTACTGTGGATTTAAATTAGTTGTATATGATCATTCTTTCGGTTTGGGAAGAAATTATGTCTTTATTGTGCATATAGGACGTCAGACAAGTTACCTCAAAAACTATCCTGAAATTGGCAAAACAGAGACCACCTGAGAAGCTCCTGAACCCTCTCTTTCCAGGGCAGGTTTGAATAGCTTTGTGAGGGCTGGAGGTACAACTTGTTAGTAGGGCACATTTCCAGCAGTGCAAAAACAAAAACTCAGGCAGAGAAGCTTAAGTATCACGTGGTTTCTCTTACATGAAGAAAATATGTATAATGAAATAATAGGGAAAAAAGAGAAAGAAAAAAAAGGCATTGTAATCCACTGCAGACAATGTATCTAAAAATGTATCTTGACTTAGAAATTGAAATGTATGTACATGTGCCAGTTCCCTACAATGAATGTAATCATTATACACTGCAAACATGGAGTAATAAAAGTAAAAAAAAAAAAAGTCTGTAGGCTGGACTGGAGGAACAGAGCCAGGTGATCTCTAGAGCTGATTACCCTAATCCTGACACATGGGCATCCCAGCAATGACAGCCTAGGGAATTCCCAAAGTGAGACTCCTGATGTTGCTATTTACACCGTGGTTTGTTGTCTCAACTAATGATGTGGTTGTGAAGCAGGTAATTGTGCCTCAGTGATTCTGCTTACATCTTTTCATTGGGCCTAGAAAATGGGCTGGGCATTTCCGAGACAACTTCTTTCCAAGCCACTGCAGACTGTGGTTTCGTTCAGTCCACTCACATGAAGCCATTGGGGTCACTCTGCTGGAGCATCAGCCCTGGCCGGTGGGTGAGGGATGCTGGCGTGTTTCCCAGAGCGTCACATGTGTTCACTCGGAAGCATGAGAAACAAAGTACAGGAATGTACAGAAGCCACACAGTACATTTTGAAAGGACCAAGGTTTCTAGATTGTGTTTCTAAATAATAGATCTGCTACTCTAAGAGGTGAGTGAAAAATTAATCTTGCCTTTATTTAGATATAAAGTGAAAGGGTATTATCAGACATGACTCCCAGGTATAAGCAAATATCAAACTAGCCAGGCCTGGTGGCGCATGCTTGTAAGCCCAGCACTTGGGAGGCTGAGGCAGGAGGATCGTTGTGAGTTTGAGACCAGCCTGAGCTATAAAGCGAGCTCAAGGCCAGTCTGAACTGCATAGGGAGGCTCTGTCTCAAATAAAAAATAAATAAATAAATAAATAAAATAAAATAAAAAGAAATAAAAAATAAAAAGAAAATATCAAACTTTATGTGTTTTGAATGTATATTGCTAAGTGTAACAGTAAAAAGAATTCAGTTAAGGCCCATTAATATGCTTATTTGTATTTATTGTGAACAAATATTAATTAATGTATTATTGGTTTATTTTATTATTGATTGAGTATTGGTACCAGATATTAAATTAATTCTTACTTAATAAATGGACATTTCATTTCTGGAAACTAAAACCTTTTTGAGTCTCCCCACTTAACTCCACTTTTGCTGATTTAGCTTTATCAGACACAGTCTGTACTGTAGAGATAGTCTCATCATCAGATGGCACCCATGGTTGAAGAAAGATTTGAAGAATAGATATGAAACATGTGGGAAGTTCAGTTTGGTAAATTTTGAAGTGAAACTCTTCAATTTATTATCTTTTCTTGAAAGTATTATTGGAAAAGTAATGTATTTTGTTATAAATGATCAATCCACATATAAAGGATTATAACAAAATGAGTAAGTAAGGACCTAGAAAGTTCTTTCCTATCCAGAGATAAAGTTAGTAGGCCTGCAGATATAACTTAGTAGCAGAGCATAGACTTTTTGTAACTCTAGCTCTAGCTTGTGTAAGGGTCTGGGTTTCATCCCCAGTACCAGTAAATACATAAATAAACATAAAAGTGTAGTATGTAACCTTACTGTTGTCTGTCATGTCTATTAAATTAGACATATATGCACACTTTAAATATTCTAAGTAAATATGATCATATGGTTTTTAATATTGTTGAAATTATTTTTAACCTACTAGTGTCATACATTATTTAATAATCTGTTTCTTCTTATAGAATGATGAATTTTAGAGTACTTTCATGTTATCATGTAACACTGTAGTTAACTTTTTTAGTGGCTGCTTACTCTTCTGAACGATAGTTATGTTTTTCATTTTTTCCTATGGAAAACAAATACTGAAATAGGCAGTTTTATACATTTAATGCTGTACAAATATATTAGTAATTTTTTGGAGAATGGATTTTTAGAAATAATATTTTCAGAGACTATATCATCCCCAATAAGACTTTAGTACCTACCCACTTAACCCTCACTCTGATGTGTGAGGGTCTTTTCCCTACAACTTCAGCTGTCTTGGAAGTATTAAATTACTTGAATTTTACCAGACCAACAGCGGAGGTATATATATTACATTTCTTCATTTCTTTCCTTTTTCAGGGATGCAGGGGGAGTCCTGAGGATTAAGCCCATGGCTTGGTGCCCGTTCTACCATCGAGTTTCACTCTGGGATCCATTTGTTGTGTTCATTTGCACATTAGCAAGGATGACTACTTTTGGGATAAGCGATATATCTTCCTGAGATTACCTGAAAATCTGGCTTTTTGATTAATTTGTTTGATTTTATTTTATTGTTTAAAAGTCCATCCTCCATGTGAATTGCTTATATTAACTTTCTAATATCTTATAGTTTGTTTTTAAACCTAGTGCTTTCATTTGTATGAATTTTTATTTTTGTTTATATTTGAAGTAAATCCTCTACATTTCATTTATTTTTATCTGTTACCCAATTACCTATATCATTTGTTTTTATCACCTTTTAATTCTAAAATAAATATATACAGATTTGTTTCTGAATGGTGCATTCTGTTCAATTGATACATACATCTATTTTGCAGTAATAAGCGTTTTTCAAAACTACAGAAGTGAAGGTGGGAGGGATGCAGCTACAAGCCAAGGGATGCTAAGGATTCTAGTAACCACAGGAAGGAAGAGGCCAAGGAGAATCCTAACCTGGAGTCCTGGAAAAGAGAGAGAGAGAGAAAGAGAGAGAGAGAGAGAGAGAGAGAGAGAGACTGACTTCTGAAACCTTGATTTTAAACTGCTAACCGCCAGAACTGTGGGAGAATAAGCTTCTGTTGTTGCAAGCCATGAAATTTGTGGTATTTTGTTATGGACACTCTAAGAAAACATTCACTTACTATTTCCTTAAGCAACCTTTTGATATTGGGCAGGGCATATCCAATTTTTACTGACTTCTTAAAAAAAGCATATTTAAACTATTAGTGACTTTTCATATGTCTTGGAAATTCTGTTGAGAGTTCTGTGATAATTTTTTTTTTTTTTTTTTTTTGTACCAGGGATCAAACTAACAACCTCACACCTGCTAGGCAGACGCTTAGGCAACTGAGCTAAATCCCTGGCCCTGAAAGCTCAATTTTTTTTTTTTTTTTTTTTTTTTTTTTTGCAGCACCAGGGATTGAACTCACAACCTCGCGCCTGCCAGGGCAGGCGCTTAAGGCACTGAGCCAAACTCCCGGCCCTGGTTTTTTGAGGCAGGGTCGCACTATGTAGCTCAGGCCGGCCTTGAGCTCGCGTTGTAGCCCAAGCGGGCCTCGAACTCCCAACGCTCCGCCTACCTCAGCCTCCTGAGTGCTGGGATTAAAGGCGT
>RJWM01040694.1:0-15323 GCA_004363535.1 Dasyprocta punctata
AAAAGCAAACAGTCTAACAAAAAACAGTATGAACCTAAACTATTACCAGACTCATGAATTCCAAACTAGAGCTCTATACTGACACACTAACTTTCTACAATGATCATTATCTGAGGCTTATAATTCTTCCACAGAATGCTTAAGAAATGTGCAACGTCTCCAATTATATGCACATCTTTCAAAGCAATCCATTCTGCTCTGTAAAACAGTTATTCCCTGTATGTACATTAGTAGTAAAATGGAAAAGCTGACAAAATTTTCTCTGGAAAGAGATTTTCAGACAATACTCACTGAAACAAATCTGTTTCCCTTCCTCTGATTCCCTCTCCTACCCAAACTAAACTATATCTTCATTGAAATGAAATACTTACGAAACACCAACAATGCCTTCACGGGACTTGGAGGTATGTTCTTGCAACTTAGCATTATGTCCCACTCGGAGATGGTTGACTTGACTGCATAAATTCTGGAGAAAAGGCAGCAGCTCAGAGTTGGGTATATTTGAGTTGTCGCTGGCTTTCTTTGGTAAGAAAGAAGACACTGCATTTTTCAGATCATTTTCAAGAAAGCAGTGGTTTTTACACTCATCACGGTTTGTAGTATTTAATTCATCAGGTGGCTGAGTGTTTTTATCAATGAAAGCCTTTAAATTTTCAGTCATGTTTGCAGATGTCAATCCAGTTCTAAAAGGAAAACGTGTGGGTGACTTGTCTAAGGGTCCTGAAGTAGATGACTGTAGTGTAATCATGGGAGCGAATCCACTAGTTCCCAAAACTGACTGAAGCTGTTCACCAATGGAAACACAATTCTAAATAAAGTAAATAAGTAAAGTTACTGTTATTGTTAATGTTAAGAATATTAATGTTAAGTATTACAGATAACTTTCAGAGTCATTACTAGGAATCAACCACTGTGCATTATTTCAGTTGATTTTCAAAACACCCTCATGAGACAGGTATTACTATTCAATATAATGTTGAGACCAAAGCAAAAGGTAACCAACTTGTCAGTGATAGATAGGACATAAATTTGAATAGTGTAACCCCAGAGTCAACAACTTTTAATTAATTTTCTACCAAAAATATTCAAATAAAAAAATACTAAAATAAATACTAGCATGCATAACAAAATTGCACTGACATATTTTAATTTTTTACTTGAAAGGCCTTCTTAATGACAATAAAATGTAGTCTTGATTGAATCACAATAATTGATAATTTTCATAAAACTATCATTCCCCAATTTTAAATCTATGTTAAACTATTCGTTTCACTTAGTCCTATCTTTTACGAGGCTACACATATAATTACAAATTTAAAATCAGACGTTCTACAGGTATGTATGAGATATCTTCATTGTCTAAAATGAATTACTACTTGGTTGTACTTGCTTGAAGATAACTGACAGGGCAAGAGCCACAACTAAACTGCTAATACAGTATCATTTCCTGTGAAAATTTTAGCTTATTTTGAAGAGATTATACTTACATCCCTGCTTGACTTTTAAGTTTTTTCACTAACAAAAAGCAAATAAGTGACATGTGCCTGTAATCTCAGCACTTGGGAGGCTGAGGCAGGAGGATCACCATGAGTTTGAGGTCAGCCTGTGTGACCTAGTGAGTTCAAGGCCAGTCTGAACTACACAGCAAGACCCTGTCTCAAAAAAAAAAAAAAAGAGAAGAAAAGAAAAGAAAAATGATTTCTAGGGGCCAGAGATGTAACTCAGTGATACAGTACCTGCCTGGCAAGCTCAAGGCCCTGACTTCAATTCCCAGTACCAAAAAAGAAAAAAGAAAAAGAAAAATGATCTCTAGGCCTAACTGTTGTCAATGTTAAGGGACATCTCTATCTGAAATTCAAAACCTAGATACCAACTATAGATTTTTATCAGAGGACAGTCCACACTTACTACTATTAAACAATTTTTTTTTAAGTCATTTTGAGACAGGGCCTCACTATGCAGTTCAGGCTAGCCTTGAACTCACTTTGTAGCCCAGGCTGGTCTTGAACTCACAAAGATCCTCCTGCCTCAGCCTCTCAAGTGCTGGGATTACAGGCATGTGCCACTATGCCCAGCTGTTTATTCAATTTTTTTTTTTTTTTTCAGCACCGGGGATCGAACTCACAACCTTGCGCTTGCCAGGGCAGGCACTTAAGTTGCTGAGCCAAACTCCCCAGCGCTGGTTTTTTGAGGCAGGGTCGCACTATGTAGCTCAGGCCGGCCTTGCGCTCGCGTAGTAGCCCAAGCCGGCCTCGAACTCACAACGCTCCACCTACCTCAGCCTCCCGAGTGCTGGGATTAAAGGCGTGCGCCACCACACCCGGCTTGTTTATTCAACTTTTGAGAGACAGATTGAAAAAGTAACATGATTAACAAGTCACTCAGTTCATATACTCATCTACATATCCTAAAAATCACTGCTAGACCAAGCCGAGTCAATATTCACTCATTCAACAAATATTCACTAGAAATCTCCTCTGTGCTAGGCTTTACTTCAGAATGAGAAATATGGCAGTGAACAAAACCAACTAAAATCTCTGACCTTACAGAGCCTGCATGATAGGGAAACAGGGAGAGAGTGAAAGGAAGGAAGAAGGGATGGAGAGGAAGAAAAGATATATTGTGAGTCGAGATGGTGATAAATACTTTGGGGAAAAACAAAGCAGGAAGGGGAACAATGAGGGCCAGCAAGTGGGGAGGGTAATGGGGGGTTTCTTTTGTTTCTTTTGTTAAGCAGCACTTTCAAAAAAGGCACTTTATAGAGAAATGGTAACTTGTCAGTTTGTCTTGTTCTGTTGAATGCAAGTTTTAAATATACCTTAAAATATTCCTGGAAAAAGACAGATTATATATATATATATGAAAATTGTGTTTCCTTTAGCTGAAAGGAACTTTACTCAGTCAAAGTAGAAAAACTAATCTATTTCTCTGATATCTCAGAAAATGTATGGTAGAAGACTGACAAATACTAACAGAATGATAATTACACTATTGTCAATTTCAGAATTACAGGTGACCATTAAGTAGATAGAAAAATTTTTAAAAATCTAAATATACAATTATTTTTCCTTTTTTTTTTTTTGGTATCAGAAATCGAACTCAGGATCTCATACCTACCAAGCAGGCACGGTGCCACTGAGCTATATGCCCAGCCCTAAAATTATTATCTATAGAAATTTTTCTTTTCTGACATCAAAAAGTGCTTAAAAGAAATTCACTGATTATAAAAATCATTGCTGGTAAGAATATAAAATACAATAATGAAAAACAGTATGGAAGTTTCTAAAAAACAAAAGAAACCCAGAACTACCATGTCCCATCATCTCAATCTGGGTTTCAGAATTTCTGGATTCGGGTTATATGTTAGGAACGCTTCATGATTGTTGATTGTATGGGAATGGGACCTTATATACGTTTCCACATGTGCAGAAAACTTAATGGCGGATAAAGTTACCTTTGGGGAATAGAAGGATAGGTAGGAAAACACTTCTTTTCTTATTCAAAATTTCTGTTTGATTAAAATTCAAGGAAAGAAAACTTTTATAGAATAAAATCTTAAAAATGTAAAGACACATCTCAAACAAAAATTTACTATCTAATTGCATTTTTTTCTAGGGTCAAGTTTTTAAAAGATACCAGCCAGGGCTGGGGATACAGCTCAGTGGCACAGCACCTGCCTAGCAAGTGTGAAGTCTTGAGTTTGGTTCCTGGTACCAAAAATAAACAAACAAACAAACAAACAAACAAACAAATATGTATCAGTGATTCTTTTTAATTCATTCATCTCCTTTAATCATTTCCAAAATCCTTTTCATACACAAAAAAAGTTTTCCTTTTTAAAATCTTCAACTAAAACAGCTGTTCTCAAGTTACAATATACATACCATTAACCTAGGCATGACTGTTTAAAATACTGATTCCTGGACCCCACCCTCTCGGACTAAGTTATAAGAAATGAAGGTATTTTGAAGAAATTCCAAAGGACTTTGTTCTATGAACCATTCTTGAAAAACCACACCACCCTAAACTCCTCAAAAAGGTCAAATCTCAAAAACTCGACAAATTCTTCCATTATTTTCAAGATTCCTTCACACAATTATCTTCCAATTTCCTCTGAATGTCTAAACCTTCTTGAAAAAAAAAAATCTGTGCTTATTAAGTCTATATCCCAAAAAACCCAGTTACAACATAATCCTTTATAATCAGTTTACATGTTTACATCTCATCATTATTTAACCTGATCCCTGGAGACTGCAGTATAGATGATAAGTCCAATGGGCACATACATGTTCATATACTTGGAGTCATAAATAAGACAGACAAGTCTGCTCACATGTAGCTTATACTTTAGTGAGATAAATAGCGCCAATACATATCCAAAAAAGTGGTCAAAAAGCACAGGTGAAACTATAATATATATCTAGAGGGACAGACTACTTTTACTGAGTGTGTAGGCAAAGTCTCATTAAGGATTTTCAATGAAGAAAAACTGTGAGTAATAAGAAAACTGAGTATATCATAGGAAGGGAGTTGTAGCCAAAGCAAACAGCTCAGCGGTCCCAAGGTAGAAATAGATCCAGATATTTGAGAAATACAGAATCTCTACAGCAAGGTGCCCATGGAAATATGGCAGGTCATGAAGCTTAGGATGCAGATGGGGTCCAGTCTGACATGTAAACATAAGGACTAGGGGTTAACTATAAATAAACACAAAGGGAAGCAGCTAGAGCCATTACCCAGGGGAAAGACAAGGTCTATCCACCTTTGAGCTCACTGTGGCTGCCATGTGAAGGGTGGATTGTAGCTGAGCAGGAGGTCCACTTAGGAGTCTCTGGTGGTATCCAGGTAAGGCAATGACGGGGAGAAAGAGAACTTCAGACTGCTACCTGTTTTGAAATGCTCTTTCCTGTGGTTTCTAGAATCTTAAGCTCTCTTGATTCTCCCTTTAATTTTTCTTCTCTTGTGGTTCTCTTAACTCTGCCCATACACCAGTACTAGTAGTAGATCAAAACTTGTAAACACAACGTTTATACCTTCTTTTTTGTTTTTCTTCTGGTACTGGGAATTGAAACAAGAGCCTTTGTACTGAGCTACATCACCAGCCCCCCACCCTTTCTTTTCATTTTGAGATAGGACCCTGCTAAGCTCCCCAGGTAAGACTCAAATTTGCAATCCTCTTGCCTCAGTCTCCCAAGTGTTGGGATTACAGGCATGTGCCATCACGCCTGGCATGTTTTTTTTAATTTTAAAAAGAAAAAATAAAAATAATAAGAGTTTCAAAATAGGTTAGTAAGAGAGTAATAATCATTAAAACATTGCATATTGTTATCTTCATAGTAATTACTCTGGCAAAATTTTATACTTGAATCATTTATATTAAATTTTCTTTCTTTCTTTTTTTTTTTTTGCGGCACCAGGAATTGAATTCACAACCTCACGCCTGCCAGACAGGCGCTGAAGCCACTGAGCCAAACTCCCAGCCTTAGTTTTTTGAGGCAGGGTCGCACTATGTAGCTCAGGCCGGCCTTGCGCTCGCGTTGTAGCCCAAGACGGCCTTGAACTCACAATGCTCCTCCTACCTCAGCCTCCCGAGTGCTGGGATTAAAGGCGTGCGCCACCACGCCTGGCTTTTTTTTTCTTAATTGAATTCATGTTTAATAATTACAGACACCATGCCCCCTCCCTTCCCTCTGCCCAGGTAGCAGCAGGGGTGGTGCAGGGGTTGGGGCATATGCCCCCAGCAGCGAGGACAGCAGTCCCAAGGGTGATTTTCAGAAAATAAAAAAGGACCTCAGAGGCAGGCGGCAGTGCTGCCCCAACAAGACACACCAAATTTCAAGACTATACATAATAGATCTCCGTGCCCCCAGGGGATGAGAGGGACACCTGGCAGCATCGTGGAGGGGGCCCCAGCAGCACCAAGCCATCCTGCCTCTTCAGCCACTTTATTAGCTCAGACACATCGCACGACAGGCACCTGCTGCCACCGCCGCTGCTGCCGCCCCTGCAGTCCAGGCAGAAATTCTCATACCAATCCCGTGATCTTGACAGTACCTTCATCTAGATGTTGTAGATGAGAAGTCTTGTCTAAAAAATGACTGAACCTGCCAAGGAGGCAGAACAAGTGACAGACAAGAACCTGAAGTCACTTTGTCTGACATCAGATCTATCTCTTGCTTCTCAATCATACTGCTGTCTGCTGCTCTTCTGGTTTCCTTTCTTTCCCTGTATCCTATGAACTGTAGCTACTCTCCAAGGTCCTTCTTCTTGGCTTCAGATTCTCCCTTTACAATATTCCTACTGTGAGTATATTTCTCAAACCTCTCTTCCAGCCACTGAATGTTCACTCCACCTTCCCCAATCCTGTGTTTCCAAATTCTATAACATCTTTCCAGGAATGTCTGGTCCACAGCTAAATTCAATATTCCCAAAACCAAACTCTTTTTTTTTTCCCCCAAGTACCCTCTTCTTTTGGGAAGCAATTATATTGCTGGTACCGCCATCCTCAAAACCTTAATTTCACATGTGACTCTATTTTCCCCCATAATACCAATATTAACTTGCTTGTCTAGTCCCAAAGGGATTGCTTTAGAATCTCAAAAGTAAGCATCACGTTGCTATGTCTAACCTTAGACCTTATCTGCACTCGTCTGGATGAGGGACAACGTGCAGGTCTACTTGTTAGTTTCGCTTTCCTTTGATTTACTATCCAGGTAGTACTGGATTAAAATCTTTCAAAATGTAGAGCAAAAACATTTACAAATTTCCATTCTAAGCTTTCTAGCTCCACTCTACTTAAAACTTTGCTTATAACTATTCGCTCGAGAAATAAAGACAGGTTACAGACTAATTGATCATCTCTGCACCCTGAAAGGTGCTTAAACCAGTGCTTTGTTTACTGAGAAGTTGCTAAACAAATACTGGCTGAATAATGGGTGAGTGAATTCATGAAAAATTGTTAAGTTCTGTAGCCAAAACATTTTGTAAGAGGGGTAACTCTACGAACTGTTACTTTGCAAAACTAAAAGGAGATGATAATAAAAATTAAAAGAAAAATTTAACACACTCCCTTTCCTTCTTAATGGCCCCCATTTTGAAATTTTTAAGAAATACATTTCTGGGCCAGGGATTTAGTTCAGTGGCCTAAGCGCTTGCCTGGCAGGCATGAGGTTATGAGTTTGATCCCTGGTACCAAAAAAAAAAAGAAAGAAAGAAAGAAAGAAAGAAAGAAAGACATTTCTACATACCTGCTGCTGAAATCTAACCATATTCATTAGCTGCTGAGCTCCAGGCGATAACTTTGACCCCATGGACTCCATCATGGTTTGGACTTTGGCAAGGTCTATCCTTGATCCTAGAGCAGGACAGCCTGGCGAAGGATGTGCTGAAATCGGTCTCATATGCATCACAACTTTACTGATGAACACACACTGCTTTTCACCAAAGGACAGCAACTATCATGAAACAAAAGAGTTCCCAGAAACAATGACTTTTAAAGCAATTATCATTTAAACTCACATCTTGGTGTGAAGTCCAGTATTTAAGAACCAAAAAATTAAGTATATTTTTACTTTTTAGAAGAGTTAGGAAAATTTCAATTAATCATGAAAATCAGATGAACTATTTATATAAATAAGTGCTTTCAACTAAAAGATTACACATAAAACTAGGAAATTAAATAGTTCTACAAATTTGGAATTTTACTTACTGAATGAGGGAAAATAAACATACCAATGTGACACCATAACATACTACAATTTGCTATATTAGTTAATAAAAAATAAAACCATCCATAAACCCAAACAGTATAATATTTACTGAAATCCTAAATACAGTCTTTTTGAATCCAAAACTATAAAGGAATACCAGGATAATCTATGATAGGTGCCTATGATACATAAAAGTGCCTTCAGGGATTATTATCTAACTCAGTGTAAATTCAGCTTGGAATCCAGCTCTTCTGGCTTCTATCCCAGCAGTTTTCTCATTGCTTTTGTTTTGTTACTGCTGCTGCTGCTGCTGCTTTTTGGAGATTCTGAGGATGCAACTCAGGGCAGCATGCATTCTGGAGAAGTACTGTATAACTAAGGTGTACCCTGCGCCTCGCCATGTTTCACAGTCCATGTTTCCGAATTCAAAGACATTTTGTGTGTAGTACACACAACAGCACAGTAAAATGAAAAGTAAGTTTTAAAATCAGAAATATCTGGATTTAAATTATGACTCTGTTACTTAACAACCTGAATGACCCCCGCAAATTCGAGAAAGGCTGTAACAATGACTTCTCATGGTGGTTGGGATGCTTATGTGTCAGTATCTATCACTGGGTAAGTGCTCAAAAATCTGTATCAGGAACATTTATTTTTATTTTGACTTTCATATAATAATATTGCCCCCAGAACAAGCTTTCATATACACACTATGGTTTCCCTAGATGAAATGACTCTTTGAGCAACCATAATACAAGTACAAAACATATCCTGACATACACACAGACCATGTCACAAGCAAGTCAATAAATACCCACGCTCAAAAAACTGTGTTTCCCCAAAAATGTGACAGTACTCGACAATTAAGGAAACACATACTAAACTCATACTGTATCTTTCAGGAATCTCCACAGACTTCCACAGTGGTTGCACCAGCCTGCATTCCCACCAACAGTAGAGAACGGTTCCTTTTTCTCCAGAGCCCCCCCAGTACTTGTTATTGGTTGACTTCTTAATACTAGCCAGTCTTTCTGGGGTGAGGTGGAATCTCAGTGTTGTTTTAATTTGCATCTCTCATATCATATCTTTCAATCCCTTATCCCTCTTCTACTTTGTAATCCCTATTCTCTTTATTACCATTGAATATAGCCCATATTTAACTCATTGAGGTTACTTATCATTTGTCTTGCTCCACCAGAATATAAGCAACATGAGGCAAGTATTTCAATTTATTTTCTTAATGCTAATTCTCAAATGCCTAGTGTGGTATCTAGAATCAAGAGGCATTCACATTTTTACTGAGTGAATAAATCACTTTATTTACATTGCTTTAGAAAATATTATTATTATTATTTACTAGCTAAAGCAGTATTTTTGTGATACCCAGTTCTGTGTTTGCCTTTTTTTCTTTTTCCAGTACCGGGGATCGAACTCACAATCTCACACTTGCCAACTAGGCACTTACGCCAGTGAACTAAATCCCCAGCCCCCCTTCTGTGTCTGCTCTTTACCTACTACAAAAATCACTTATTTTTTATCTTATTCTAAAAGGAAATGTCACAGTCTTCCATAGATTATGACAATAAATACAGATTTCAGAGATCGAACAAACCTAAAAATTTGCTTTTTTTCAGTATTTTAACTATATTCATGAAGTAGACCTAACCAGGTAACTTTCCCAAAGCTAAAGTGCCAGTCAGCAAGTGAGCTGAATATTCACAATTTAAGACTCCTAACTCAGTACTCAACTCCTAGACTTTGACATCATTAAAGTTCTCCTTAGTAATATTTTTCATTAAAAAAATATTTTTCATACTGAAGACAACAGTCTAAACTCCTTTACCTTTTTAGTTCTCATATCTGAAATTTCTCATTCTATTATTCCTCAAAATCAGAGGGGGCCAAAGTTTTGCTTATGGGCTTTTTATTTTTGGAAACACAGTTTTATTATAAAGGTGAAAAATGTTTTAGCTTAGTTTCCAAGGCTTCAAAGTAAATACTATATTAACCAAATATTTTCTTTACTTTAAACAGTCCCATTTTAACTGGAGAACTCAGTGTACAAAGGATTGGTAAGTTTCAAAAAAGTAATTTCCTTTTACACAAATGTGTTTTTTTTTTTCATCAGGGATCGAACTCACAACCTCGCGCCTGTCAGGCAGGTGCTGACGCCACTGAACTAAATCCCTGGCCCTATTTTTTGAGACAGGGTCTCACTATGCAGTTCAGGCTGGCCTTGAACTCACTTTTGTAGCCCAGGCTGGTCTCGAACTCACAATGATCCTCCTGCCTCAGCCTCCGGAGTGCTGGAATTAAAGGCGTGCACCACCACGCCTGGCTATTTTTGTAGTAAAAAGAGGGACCATGATTTTGTAACCAAATTAGCAGAAAATACATACATATATAACAAAATCAACTTAGCTCTAATTTATATTGGTTAAAATTAGGTGATGACTTACCTTTATTTTACATGCATGTGTTGAAGTTTCCAATTTTAGGTATTTTTTATACAAAACGATCTTACCATGGTCACTAAAAACAAAAAAGATTTTTTTTTAAAACTCTTGCTATCACTTTTAATAGTTACATTTAAAAATACGTGTTTTGAGAATGATACTTGAGATTGTTTTCTTGCTGAGGCACAGGGAGTCAAGGCTCAGACTACACTGTATTGCCTGGAAAGACCACATCAGCCATTTACTAGCTGTATGTGAGAACACAATGAGGTAACAGATGTACAGTCATGTAACATATAATATTTTTAAAGCTCAATTAACAGCTGCCAACAGCTACTATTTCCCAACAAGAAGGGAAAATAAAATAGTTCAAATTCGAGTTATAGTAAAGAAACGCTGGGGTAGAATCTTTGCAAGACAACAGGAAAAACATCACAATTTTAATTTTATAACAGGTCAAGTGGCTTATAGCTGCTGTGGCAGTCACAAATTACTACACCATTTGGAATGATGAAGAATGTCTTCACTACTCCACACTGACTCATTTTTAAAAGATGAGCACTGGGAGTGAAACTAGAAACACTTCATCATGGCTGCATTCTAATAAAATTCTTCCACTAATTACCTGTGACCTTCTACCTTCACCTCCATTAAATTAGTCATAAATTTATAAATATAATAAGGCTTATCTAGACTGTAAGTGACCTAACGGTCTAACCTTTGAGGCCTACGGGTACATTTTTACTTTTTCTCCCCTAATCTAGTGGGCATCAATGTTAGGAAATCAAGCACTATCCCCAAAGCTGAGGAAAATAAAAACACTAATATATAAGAACACTTTCGCCTGGACAAGCCACAAACCTGCTATCCAGAATGGTGCAGACGCTGCTGCCCCTACTGGTTCCACAATATTCCTCTCCTACATACACTTCCATATTCCTTGCTGAACTCAAAATGCCAACGCAATCGATTTCTTCTTCTCCCTTAGGGTCACTCATCATGTAAATGAAACAGGGGTTTCCACCTTGGTGGCTCTGGCTGCTCTTCAAGCTCACTAGATCCTGGCTGAGAAGAAAATTGATAAAATAAAATAAAATAAAATAAAATAAAAATAAAAAACCACAGTGTGCTTTTCTGAACAGGTCTCCAAGCCCACTTATTTCTTCTGACTCGCTTCCACTTGCACTTGAACTTCCAAGAACCTTCTCAAACACCCACAGACATTTAATACAGAATCCACAAGGAATGGGGGTTTTATATACTGAGGTATACCCCTCTAGCTTCCTTTGATCATGAGCACTGCACTCAATCTTGTGATTCTCAGTTAATTAAATACATTCATTGGACACTCGCTGGGTGCACAAAAAGGACAAAAGCGTGTCTCCCAAAGTGAAGCAGACGCGCTTCTCTCCCGTGGGTGGGGTGTGTGCATGTGTGTGCACAGCAGGTTTTTGCCCATTTCTGGGAGGAAAGCCCCAGCTGTCAGGAGACCCGGCGAGCTGCTCTGAAGGGCACAGCAAGACGCTCCTGACCGCGAGTTTCCAGGTCCCCTCCGGGCCCTGCGCCCAGCACTCGCGCCCCGCAGCCTCGCCCACTTCCCTCCCCGGCCCGTCCCCGAACCCCCGGCCCTGGCTCCACCTCGCAGCCCCCGCGGGCCCCGACCCTGTTCCCTCGCGGCCCCGTCCCCCGTCCCGGCTCCCCAGGAGCGTGGCTGTCACCGAGCTGAGCACCCCAGTCCCCTCCCGCCCGGCGCACCCTGAAGCAGGCGGTGCCAGAAGCTCCTCCCAGTCGAAATTCTGGGCGCTGAGCCCAGTCCGGGTGAGAAGGAGGCTCTGGGTCAGCGCCCCGCTGGCGGTATCCCACGAAGAGGCCAGCGTCGGGCTGCGGGTAAATCCCGCATTCCCAGTCTGGGTCTCCATTCCGCCGCCTCCAGCCCACGCCAAGACCGGAACCTAGCTTGCAGGACTTGAGTTTCCGTCCGTGCAGCGTGAAATTGACGCAGAACGACTTCCGGCTCCTCTATTTTACACTTAGATCCGCGGATTTATGCTACCGTGGGGAGACACGCATGCGCCTGCCGTCTGGCTTTTGGAGGGGCGTTCAAATTCTGCGGGCAAACAGGAGAGCGGGGCACGTACACTGACTGCGCCGTAGACTTTCCGATCCTTGGGCTGGCGCAGTTTTAAGAGTTGGCTGTGAAGGACTAGAAAGCAGTGTGTAGGGCGTTTGCTTGTTTCTCGGGGTTAGGTGGGTCAGATAAAGAGCATCTGTCCTGCAGACCCCATTCCTGACCTGGTGAACTCCGAGAGGACACCAGGGTCTTTTCCGTCTCCTGTCTGGGGCAGTTGGGGCGGCGAGAGTGGGGGACCCTCCATGATTCAGGTTATTTTTCTTTCCTACCAGTTCTAACAGTAGAGGGTAGCTTAGGTGGAGTTGGAAAGTTGGAGTTTGTTGGGCGTTGCTGGGCTATGTTAGGCCGGGGCAGCGTTTGACGTCTCAGATCTTGCAAACTGGCCCAGTTAGTTTATAGAAAAGTGAAATATCAGTTTCTGAGTTGTGTTTCAGTTGTATTGATATAGGGATGATATGGGACATCCAAATAATATAAGGGAAATACTATAACTCCCACTCTACTAAATGTCCAGCACACAGAGTTTGTGTTCCCCAAAATCCAAGAATGTATTCTAAGGACCAGTGGAGATTAAGAGTAGGAAATACTTATTAAGGGAAAGATAGCTTCTAAGAGAGTCAGAAAGGGACCTGGGAAGTGGGTAGCCCACGGGCTCACTTCTCAAAGGAAAATTTATAGAGCAAAATCATGAGGTGGGTAGGAAATCATGAGATGGTTGTAAGGTGGGACAAAACTAAGGTCAACCAGTAAGATTACAAATACAGCTGCTTATAATACTGATCCAGTGGGGAAGCAAATAATGTAGCAAGTGTGCACGGAAAGAACGAAGGCCTTTCCTGGAAGGGATGGGTCAAGGTCTTGGTCCCCCACCCAGGTGCCTATTTAGACTATCCATCTTTATTGTTTATCCCTGGAGAAGGAGGTGTAATCACTTCATCTTTGCCTTGAGGCCTGGCAGTCAACAAATAAGCCTCTGCATAATGTGTTCTCCTGCACTGACTCCTTCAAGATCCTATCCCTGCGTGACTGCCCATTATATTTCTAACTTAACTGTCTATAATAGTATATAATCTGGAGAAAATGAAGTTTTGCTCATCCATAATCTAATTTTGTCTCAGAATTTTGTCATTCAGTGCAAATTACATTTGAATTTTCCTTTTGTTTAAGTTTTCATTCGTGTAGGTGCTGTCTGGCAAACAAAACATGAATAGTGACCCTTTTGCATTGTATTTACCTGTGTCATGGGCCAAAAAAAGTTAATGTATTTTTCTCTAGTCACTGTGTATTTAAAGTGAATTCATAAGCCGGGCGTGGTGGTGCATGCCTTTAATCCCAGCACTCGGGAGGCTGAGGTAGGTGGAGCGTTGTGAGTTAGAGGCTGGCTTGGGCTACAACTCAAGCACAAGGCCGGCCTGAGCTACACAGTGTGACCCTGCCTCAAAAAACTAGGGCTGGGAGTTTGGCTCAGTGGCTTAAGCGCCTGTCTGGGAGGCGTGAGGCTGTGAGTTTGATCCCCGGTGCCGCAAAAAAAATAAATAAATAAAATAAATAAAGTGAATTCATAGCAGACAGAAAAATCCAACCAAAAGTCTAATATATACAGATTCTAAAGTTTGACTCATGTTAATACATGTGGACAGTCTGAAAGAAAATAGAGTTTTCATGAGCAAGAGCAATATTAACATCTATAAGGCTGATAGATCAGAAATCAGAAAAATAAGCTGGGCATGGTGGCAAATGTCTGTAATCCCAGTGCTCAGGAGGCTGAGGCAGGATTATTGCATGTTCCAGACCAGTCTGGGTGACAAAGTGAGCTCAAGTCCAGCCTGAACTGCATAGCGAGACCCTGTCTCAAAAAGAAAAAAAAAAAATCAAAACTAGAGATTCCTGTGGTCTCCACTTCCTTTCAATCCCATACAACCAATAAGTCACTAAACCCCTACACACACACACACACACACACACATACACACACATACACACCTCAAGGAACTGGAAATTGAACTCAGGGCTTGTGCACTGAGGTACATCCCTACCCCCGCCCTTTTTTCTTTTTTTGATAGAAGGTATCATTAAGTCTTTAAATTGCCCAGGCTGTGCTTGGAATCCTCCTGCCTCAGCCTCTTAGAGTGCTGGGGTTACCGGCCTACACCACTGTGGAAGTGGCTAAAGCTGGAGACCCATCACACCTGCGGGGCTGGAGCAAAGCCATCCAGAGAACAAAGAGCACATAATATGAGCCATGTGAACACCTTGCCCTTATTCTACTGTGCAGGCAGGTTGTTAGGCAGAGGGGTGTCACGTGACATCAACCTACCAAATGTATAAATAAATGTGCAGCAGTGGTTAAGCAGTTCCTTTTCCTCCCATCAGGAGGATCCCAACCTCTGTATCTTGTCTTCAGGTCTTCACCTTCTCGCTACCCTTCACAGTCCTCACCCCAGGAAGTTCGAGAGCTGTGTGGGACGCAGCACACCACTACACTCAGCTCTTCATTTTCTTAAAAAGTCCTTACCTGTTTTCATTTCTGCTTGTGTTTTGAAGCACTCACTTCATCAGAACAATTCCAGGAGTTTCTGTACTAATCATTAGCCTGATTCTCATCACCAACGTATCAAGCCTGCTGCACTGCCCTTTGTCCTGTCTGGTAACTGATGCTACTAACTGAGTCACTATCACCTTTAATCCCTAAGGTGCATGCAAAGTCCTTTGTACTCTGACTGAAGTCTGCCTGCCTCCCAGTCTTGTCTACCTGGAATGGCATTTCAGTAGTTTTGAAAATTCTGTTTTTATTCAAAACTAAGCTTCTACTCTGCTACAGAATCGAACTAATTCCTCTGTAATACATTGCACTTTTTTAGGCACTATAAATCTCTTGCAATTTCAAATTTTACTAGTTTACGTATTTGTGTTTCTTACTAAAAGTAATGCTTGCTGAGATTAGGCATTACCTTGTCCTGGTAGAATTTTTCAGCATGAAGTTAATAAACAGGTGAGGGTTAGCTTGTAGCTTTATCACAAATTTAT